>JARYGA010029053.1:0-36654 GCA_030545235.1 Helianthus tuberosus | reverse complement strand
TACAATTTATAACAACATGAACTTGATCTTTTCACAAAAAACTTGTAGTAACTTGGTAAAGTGTTTAGTGGGTTTAGTTACCCTTTAAAGTGTGTTTATTCCTCTAAAAATCTCATTCTTAAAGAAACTAGGTGTTTACAACTTGTAAACATTTTCTACAAAAATGTTTATTTATTAGATCTTCTTGTTTCATAAGTGTTTATATACTTATTTCATCACCAAAAATAGTGTAAGTTTAAGTAAAAACCATGATCTTCTAAAAATCATATTTTGAGCTTAGTTTTCTTGGAAAATCATTCATAAATCTTGAATCTATAAGTTTACTAGCTTACTTTATTTATTATTTTTCAAGAAACCATTTCATCTTTCAAGTTCATGCTCATGCATGAGGATGATCTTCATGTGTTAGCACATAATCATCCTCTAATTTGCTAGATCATGTGTTTAATCACAATCTAGCAAGCTCCTTATGATGATCAACATCATAATCTCAAATAAACAACAAGTATCATACACATACTTAAACAACATTATTTCAACAAGATTTCATCATATGCAAGCTTCAAGTTCATGATTCAAGATTATGTCTTTTAGGGTTCTTGTGATTTATAACATAATATATCTTTTAACAAATCAAAATGAGAAGTAAAAACTAGTAACAAGAAGCTTACAACTAGCTCAAGGCTAGGGAAGAACACAATAGATTGAAGATGACAAAGATGGTGGATGAAAGCAATGGATGGAGGTTCTTCAAGATTCAAAAGCACCAAGCTTCACAAGACACCTTCTTACACTTGAAATGAGCTTGGAATGAGTGGGTGGTGGATGTAAGGTGGTGGTGGTGGTGGTGGTGGTGGTGGCGGCACTACCTAGGCCGAGAGGGAGAGGGAGAGAGCAAAAGAGATGAAGTGTGGTGTTGTGAATGAAATGTAATGATCTTGAATATCGTGTGCCATACTTATAATGATCCTCCCTCAATATCTTGGAAACTAAATCAAGCAAGATCTAATTAAAATATGAATGAAATCTTTGAGTGGGGTGGTGGGTCCTTGTGACCGTAAATCATATGGGGGGGTAAGTGTAATTTTTGAGTGGTAACTTGGATAACTAGTTGGAGGTTAAGTGTAATGTCTAGTGGTTTATGTGTATGATGCATTATATAGTGTGTTAGGGTGTTCGGGGATCATAACTAGCTCAGAAATAATTAAACAATGTTTCTGGCAATATTTTGGTGTTCCGGGTAATGTCCGGTTAGATACCGGTTCGTTAAAGTGTCAAGCTATTCCGTTTAATGATCTTTATGTTACTTTTTGTGACACTTTTAATTCCCACCACTTAGGAAAGCATTCAGGACCATTTAGTCAAATTTTTGCATGTAACTAGCTTGTTAAAAAGCTGAATTTTGCTGAAAAATGCAGAATTCTGCACTTTAAGTGGATTTTAGGCACTTCCCGGCACTTTATCTATCACCTAGTGACGCAGTTTTATGGTCCTTACTTCCCTACACACCATACTAGTGTAGTACCTTGTCCCTAGCCCATACTGGGTCTCAAAACACTGTCTGTCTATGTACTGACATTGTCAGCATGTTTCTGAGTTATCCGCTAACTGTGCTAACTGTGCTTTGTGCATCATGTATGTCAATAAAGTTTACATGTGATAATGAGGTGACATTATGTAATATGTGATGCACATGTAAGTATGATGCAGTAATCATAAAGCAGTTATGTATAATCCAGCACAGTCATTAAGCATTAATTAATATTAATTTATTGTACGGATACCTGGATTTGTGAGGGTTGTCACATTAACTAGATTACCTAATTAGTTAGCTACTAATCTTAACTTAGGGGCTTTAATTAATTTGAGAGAAAACTTTAAACCAATTAAAAGAAAAGATATCAGATTTATAAAACGTAACCTCCTCCAAGTTGTTTCAAGTTCTAGGTTTACACAAGGTTAGCTAGTTATTTGGACACCACATAGACATAGTTGGAAAATCAGTTAATGTGGCAATTAAAATAGTTTTTGTCATCAAACCATATAATTCAATTACCCAATCTACCTATATCAAGTCAACCCTCTTTAGTCAGCCAACCTGTTTCTAGGTTTTGTCATCAACTGAACGCAATTGTAAAGAAAGAACTCAAAACATAGATAAATTGTTTCAATTAACTAATACATCAATCTGATTCATAAAGTTTTGTCAGAAAAAGATCAGATCCAAAACATAACTAACCAAACAAAGTGTAAAATCTAATACCAACCGTCCGCCTGGAGGAAGCCACAGAGAGCCTAGCCGCTCATGTTTGTCGTTACCACTTCAGTTGTCATCCCGAGTGAATAAGACGTGCACGAGTAGCTTGGAGATAAGAGAATGATGAAAATTTCGTCGTCTAATATGTACGTGATGGCTAGGAATGAAAATAATCAAAAGTGTATCTTAAAAATCAAGTTTTAGGCCGCATATAAGGTTTCCCATCGATGACATCGTCCGCGCATCGCGGAAGCAAACCAAGCTACCCCCGCGTGTCGCGGGGGTCATCCCCTGACCGACAGACTTTGAATTTAACCGACGTTGACTTTGTTCTTCACAGCGCGCCGCAAAAGGTATTGATGTGCCCATCGCGTGTCTCCTAAGCTTGCCAGGTTGACTTTTTCAATTTCTAGTTCTATGTTGACCCGTTAAACTCGTTTGTCATTTCGTTTTCTCTCGTTTACACCCGTTAACACCTGTTAAGTAGAAAATACGCCAATACTCAATAAGTATATAACACATATGAATTAACATATTTAACATACTAATATTCAACGTAAACTAGTATAAAAGGCGACATATTTTGACACGACATCACATCCCCACATTTATATTTTTTCGTCCTGAAAAAATTCTCTGCAATGGAATCACAACCAGAACATTGGCATTTAATATATTCAAATAATTTTTTAACCAATCAAACCACACGTTAACCAAGATTGCAGGTATACGATCCTCCTAAACCCAACCGCCAGCTTCCAAGCCCTTATTCACAATTCATTTAAGTTCAAGTAATTATAGTTATCTATGGATCTCACACTCAAAAGACTACAACGCCACCTAATCCCTTTTCAAGCTTATAAGGTTAAAAGATTTAATCTACCGTCTTATATAAAAAAACTCTTATGCAATTCCGATTAAACTTATGACGGATAGATAGATGATGTTGCGAGCTTTACATGTTTTGCTTATGACTAATTTAGCGGACATACCCCACCCGAGTCACCATCCCAGTGGTTATTGCCATAAACTTCACATATTTTGATTTTAACTCCACCTAGCGGGTATGTACTACACGAGTCACCATCCCCGTGGCAACACCATAGGCTTCGTTTTTTTCTCTTTTTTTACATGTAGCTCAAATGAATAGATGGAATGTTTTTTTTTCGGGCGCCACACTGTTTCGGATTTGTTTTCACAAAAAGAAACAGGTGTGCCAATTTAATTGGAAAAACTTATAAGTTTTTTACTTATGACGTACCTCTTATAGTTTCCACAGTTTCAGCTTTGCCATAGCTCCTAAGGTGAGAACCCACAAGACTCCTAATTGTTAGTTATTTTATATCATTCCTAAGGAACTCATCAACTGATTGGGTCTACCCACTTATCCTAAGTTAGACGCATGACCGACTGTTTATTATCTCATATATATAGTTATCAAATGCCAATGATCCAATTATACCTATCATTTTCCATTTATTTCAAAAACTTCCTCGAAACATTTTCTATTTTTTCAATTTTTTAAAAATGATACGACTAAAACTACACGACTGACACGACTAAGACTAATACTAAGACACAACTACATAGACGCTAATCTCCCATCCCCACACTTGTTTCCTTCATTGTTCTTAATGTAGCGAGAAATTATTGACACACATACAAACACAGAGATAAATGGAACAGACTCCCCTGATTTGACGTAGTTGAATTCCTGTGAGTCTTGTTCCACCGCAACTGTATAGCATTTCGTTCGCTGCTGCTTCCACATGGGATGTTTTTCTTTATATAATTCGAATCACCTTACCCAAATGGAGATTGAGTATGAACAAAAATGATCGAAACCTGCAACATAAAACTCACAAGCTCCCAAATGGGTTAAACGGGTCAGTAAATGAAGAGAAAATCAGATTTGACGAGCAACCAAACCTCCTCAGACTTCCCCACACTTGTCTGGTTCATACACAAAAACACAAAAACAAAAACAAATGAAATAAAAACAAAACCTGAATTGCCTCCCAAGAAGCGCTAAGTTTTAGATCTTCAGCCAGATCATACCTATGAAATCATGGTGGACGTGTAGGGTGTTTGCAATCTCTCATTTTCGTCAACCTATTCATCCACAACTTTGAAAGACCATCTAGCTTATTCAACAACCAGTTATTCAACTCACACTTTCCTTCGTCTCCATCCATCTCCTGTGATTTCTTTCCTTTCTTTCTCCTGCTCTTCCTTGGTTTCTTCTTCTTTTTCTTAACCTCTACCAACCTGTCAACCATAAAACATTCTTTCTCTTCCACAAGACTCTTCTTTTCAGAAGGTCCACACTTGTTAGCAACAGATTTGGTTAAGTTTGAAAATACTTTTAAAATCAACTTTTGATCCCCAAACCTAAACCTGGTTGTTCCCTCAAGACAATGAATAACAGCATGAGTAGTAGCTAGGAACGATCTGCCCAATATAACAGTTGGTTGGTTATTTTTAACAGTGTCAAGTACCAAGAAATCGACATGATAATAAAATTCCCCAACTTTCACAATCACACTTTTACAATCCCCCGAGGACACGTATGAGTTTGATCAACCAAAACTACTATGGTTTCAACTTTTTGCAATGGCCCAAAATCATACTGATCATATAAACTCCCTGGTAATATACTCACACATGCTCCAAGATCTAACAAAGCCCTGTTCAATTTGAAATCACCTACTTGTACTGATATAATAGGTGTTCCTGGATCATGGAGTTTCGGGGGAAGGGTACCCATCAAAACGGCGTTCACATGAATTGTATCAAGTTGTTTAGGAAACTTGTGACGTCGTTTTCGAGTACTCAACTCTTCAAAAAAATCAACTTGATCAGGACTTTTTTTAATTTTTTTATGCAACAGTTTATTTATTTTTACCTTTTCAAAACTTTCCTAACTTTCACCCTTAGATGATTTCCGTTTACTTAAATTTTTGGGTGCAAGTAAAGCCATAGGGAATGGAACCTTTACAATTCCAGTATCATTTTTAGAAAATGTTTTAGTTGAACCATGTTTGGACTTTACAAAACTTCCATTTCCTGATCATGTTCACTCTCATCCTCAGACTCAGTCGCATCCTCTACCATCCCCTCAACATGTTGTGGTGACTGAGTTTCAACAGTAGAAATTTTAGAAAGAGGAGTACTTACCTCATCTATGTGGACACTCGTGTGAGAAGAATTGTGAACTGGATTTTTCTAACAATCACTAAGAAGCTTATCTTGATTTCTTCTAATGATAGCCACTTCTTCAGCTAATTGTCCAACCTGTTGTGACAAGGCTTTAACCTCCCTATCCCTGACCTCGTTGCTTTCCTGAATATCCTTCAAAAACTCCATGATCGTGTCAAATTTTTCATTGATGGAGTTATCATCCGACTCATGTTGACCCGGTTGCCTATTCTCTTGAATCTGCCAATTGTTATCATAGTTATCTTGATCTCCTTGATAGCTCAAATGGTTGTAGAATCCCTTCTTTATCTATTTCAACAGTTCCATCATGTCATTATTCGAACCTTCAGCTGGACCACTCGATCTTCCTTGATGTGGATTCTGCTGATAACTTCTTTGATTGTCTTGCTGGTGATTCTGATTTGATATCTCGGAAGATCTTCCATAAGTATTTTGTTGAACATCATTATACCTTTGCTGAACCCAAACTGGCCCGATTCTGACCTCTTTGAATAAACTGTTGCGGTGGAGGCACAAGATCATTATACTCTTCACATCCAAACTGGTCATAATACCCATCCTCTTCATCTACATTATATCTAGTATATCGGTTTTGAAGTGGTAATTGTCTATTTTGAAAGCTCATTTGTTGTTGCACTGGTTGGCTGTGTTGTGAGAATTCAACACCCTCAAATTCATTAAACTCGGCTTGATAAGCTTTATCCATGATTAAAAGACCTGCACAAGCACAAGCAAAACACCCGAGCGTAATATCGAACTAACAAAAATAAAAAAAAATAGAAAGAAAATATATTTTTGGTTTTTTAGAAAGAAATAAACCAACTAATTCTAAACTAACACTAAGCGCACGAATTCCCCAGCAACGGCGCCATTTTGATGACTATCGTAAGGGTCAATCAAAAACCTAACTACGTATATAGCGTAAGTAGGGTATCGTGTCCACGGGGAATTTGTGGTTAGTGTTTAACTGGATTACCTAATTATTTAGCTACTAATCTTCACTTAGGGGTTTTTAATTAATTTGAGAGAAAACTTTAAACTAATTAAAAGAAAAGATATTAGATTTATAAAACGTAACCTCCTCCAAGTTTCAGGCTCTAGGTTTACACAAAGTTAGCTAGTTATTTGGACACCACATAGATATAGTGTCGGAAAATCAGTTAATGTGGCAACTAAAATATTTTTTGTCATCAAACCATATAATTCAATTATCCAATCTACCTATATCAAGTCAACCCTCTTTAGTCACCCAACCCGTTTCTAGGTTTTGTCATCAACCAAACACAATTGTAAAGAAAGAACTCAAAACATAGATAAACTGTTTCAATTAACTAATACATCAATCTGATTCAAAAAATTTTGTCAGAACAAGATCAGATCCAAAACATAACTAACCAAACAAAGTGTAAAACCTAATACGAACCGTCCGCTGGAGGAAGCGATAGAAAGTCTAGCCGCTCATGATTGTCGTTACCGTTCCAATTGTCATCCCGAGTGAATAAGACGTGCACGAGTAGCTTTGAGATAAGAGAATGATGAAAATTTCGCCGTCCAATATGTACGTGATGGCTAGGAATCAAAATAATAAAAAGTGTATCTTAAAAATCAAGTTTTTAGGCTGTATATAAGGTTTCCCGTCAATGACATCGTCCGCGCGTCGCAGAAGCAAACCAAGCCACCCACGTGTGTCGCGGGGGTCATCCTTTAATCGACATACTTCGAATTTAACCGACGTTGACTTTGTTTTTCACAGCGCATCGCGGAAGGTATTGATGTGCCCGTCGCGTGTCGCCTAAGCTTGTCAGGTTGACTTTTTTCAATTTCCAGTTCTACGTTGACCCGTTAAACTCGTTTGTCAATTCGTTTTCTCTCGTTTACACCTGTTAACACCTGTTAAGTGCAAAATCCGCCAATACACAATAAGTATATAACACATATGAGTTAACATATTTAACATACTAATACTCAACGTAAACTAATATAAAACTCGACATATTTTGACCCGACATCAGTGGGGCATTATCATCCTTTTCCACTACACATGGTCTTATAGTACAAAGTAGTTTTGGTTGTTATATATACGGTTTTTGTTGTATTATAAATTTTTTTAGGTTTGATTTGAATACACCCCTCTATTACTTTTTTTAGCGACAAATTTGGATCACTAACGGACATCAGCGGAACCACCCGAACAAATGGTTATCATCATCGTCATAACACCTTAAAGCCGCATCTTGAATCTCATCCTCGAACAAATGGTTATCATCATCATCATAACACCTTAAAGCCCCATCACATCCCAAGGCCTTAAATTTATTTATGATATCGAATGGCCCAAAGTCTTACTCCCGAACCACTTTCTCGTAGATAAACCCCTCCCTTTTATTTGTTAATGAATTCATTTTGTCGTGAAACAACTTAGCCTGCCATCTTGCGTGCTGATCACATAATGAACCAGACGATCAGTCCGGTTTCACATAATGTATATCTTCTTCTTTCCGCGGTTGCTCTTGTTGTTGCTCATCTTCTAACACATCCCTTTGCAACACTAATCTTCTTCTTTTTGGTTGATCCGCCAGGTTACAATATCCCCACACTTGCTTGTTGCTATGGCTATGGATGCAAGACGAAACATAATGTCCATGTTGTTTTTTTTTTGAAAATTTGTGCATCATTTTGGCTAAAGTTAGCAAAATAATGCCTACATTATGTTTTGTATCAAATTATTTAACATCCAAAACCACAACCCATACAAAGCTCATCAAGTTCATAACATTCTAACAAATACAAGCAAGTGTGCAAGAACATAACAAGAATTAACTTATAATTCTGCAATGTACCATAAACAATGAGAAGAAATCACATACCTTTGCTTTGTAGAGTGTAAGAATACCAAGAACTTACAAAAGAACCCAAAACACAAGTAACCCCAAAAATTTCGAACCATAATATCCCAAATTAACAGCCTAAACGTGAAATTCTTCACAATGTGAGCACAAATCCAGAATCCTTGCGACATGTTAGTAAAGATTGACCCAAAAACCACAAGAATTGGTTGAGTTTTGAGAAAATGGCCAAGGATTTGAAGTATGGAAGTTAGGGTTTTCTTTTGGGGAAGAAAGGTGAAAGTAAAAGAGTAGAGACCAAAATATGTGGTGGAGATGAAAGGTAAACTCGTATACGGTTGGGAATATTTGAGACCTTTTTGCTTTTTTATTAGAACCGAAACCCCAAACGCCAGAGCCCACCGTAAGCTACGGTGGGTCTAGTCACCGTAGGACAGAGGGTTGCTAGCATAAGGACTTTTATTTCCTAGGGCCCACCATAAGCTGCGGTGGGCACTGTAACTTACGGTGGCCACTAGGCTTTTTTAATTGCAAAAATTTTTGTCTGTTTGCTGTTTTTGTTAAAGATTTTTATAATTTTTCAAAAACACAAATTATACCCTACCCCCCATGAAAAAAAAACCTGTGTTGTCCCCAACACCGTGTCAGAGAAAAAAATCATAAGAAGTTCCCCACACTTGGGTCAAACACAATCCATGACGAGAACGGTAAAATTTTCAGATCAAACTAAACTAAACTAAACTAAAACTACACAAATCTGGGCCTCTCAATTGATCACCTCATCCGGTGGGCATAGAAGGTAACCCACTTCATCAACCTCAAGCATGTTGGTATCCTTTCCTTCCAAATACGGTTTAAGCCGATGCCCGTTCACCACTTGTCTTGTTTGGTCTTGAACGTCTTCGATCTCCACATCGCCAAATTGACCCACTCGCGTGATCACATAAGGCCCCATCCATTTACTTTTGAGTTTTCCTGGAAAGAACTTAAGCCTTGAATTGTACAACCACACTTTTTAACCGACTTCAAACGTCCTCTTCCGCAACTTCGCATCATGAACCCTCTTCAGTTTGTCCTTGTATGTAGATGCACACTCATATGCTTCATCCCGAATTTCCTCTAACTCACATATCTGTAGTTTCCTTAGCTCGCCAGCCTCATTATAGTTTAAATTGACGTCTTTGATTGCCCATAACGCACAGTGAGCTAACTCCATTGGCAAATGACACCCTTTTCCATACACCAACTGATAAGGTGTCGTACCAATTAGAGTTTTGTAGGCAGTCCGATATGCCCACAATGCATCATCCAACTTTCCCGACCAGTCTTTTCTATCAACCTGCACCATTTTCATCAATACCTTCGTGATTTCTCTATTGGACACTTCAACTTGCCCACTTGTTTGCGGGTGATACAGGGTAGCAATCCGGTGATTCACATTGTACCATTTTAACAACTTCCCCAAATTGAAGTTTTTGAAATGTGATCCACCATCACTAATAATCACACGGAATCCCAAAACGTGCAAAGATATGAGATTGAACAAACTTACATACCACGGCATGATTATTCGTCCTTGTAGCTATTGCTTCGACCCACTTCGATACATAATCTACGACCACCAACATATATAAGTATCCATTTGGTCTCAGAAAAAGGACCCATAAAATCGATCCCCCACACATCAAAAATTTGTACCACTAAGATGGGTTGTAAAGGAATCTCGTCTCTTTTTGAAATACTACCCACCTTTTGGCAATTTAAGCAATGTCGGGCATATTCACATGCATCCTTGAAAATTGTAGGCCAATAAAACCCACATGTGAGGACTCGATATCCCGTCTTTTGACCACTAAAGTGACCTCCACAAGCTGATGCATGAGCATGGGCCAACACTTACAACACCTCTGTTTTGGGTATGCAACTCCGAATAACTTGATCTGCGCCGATCTTAAAGAGATCTGGTTTATCCCAAATATATTGCTTCACTTGGTCCATAAATTGTTATCTTCTTTTCTTGGTCCAATGACTCGGTATCGCACCCGTAGCCAAATAATTGACATAATGAACATACCACTGTGCAGTGGAGACAGTTAACAAGCGCTCATCGGGAAACTTCTCATTGATTTCAGTCGGGTCATCAACACCCTCTAATGGAATCCGAGATAAATGATCCGCCACTACATTTTCACATCCTTTCTTGTCTCGAATTTCTAAATCAAATTCTTGTAACACTAGCACCAAACGAATCAAACGCGGTTTAGCATCTTTCTTCTCCGTCAAGTAACGAACCGCATTATGATCCGAATAGATAACAATCTTGCTCCCCCAAATGTAAGACTGGAACTTATCTAAGGCATACACCACTGCAAGTAATTCTTTTTCCGTGGTGGTGTAATTAAGTTGCGCCTCAGATAACATCTTACTCACATAATAATTAACCACCGGCTTCTTGTCAATCCTTTGACCCAAAACCGCTCTAATTGTGCTATCACTAGCATCACACATAATCTCAAATGGCTTCGTCCAATCTGGTGGTTGCAAAATAGGAGCTTGCACCAACTTTTCCTTCAAAATATTAAACGCTTACAAGCATTCATTAGTAAAATCAAATGAAACATCTTTTAACAACAAATTACATAAAGGCTTAGTAATTACGAAGAAACCTTTAATAAATCTCCGGTAAAAACCGGCATGTCCCAAAAATGACCTCACCCCTTTTACAGTTTTTGGGGGTGGCAAAGATGAAATTACTCTTATTTTTGCTTTATCTACCTCCATTCCCCTATCCGAAATCACATGACCGAACGTAATGCCTTCTTGTACCATGAAATGACTTTTCTCCTAACTTAACACCAAGTTTGTCTCAACACATCTTTTCAAAACTTTTTCTAATTCATCAAGACAAGACTCAAAAGTTGGGCCAAAAATGGAAAATTCATCCATGAATACTTCAAGTGAATCCCCGACCATGTCCGAAAAAATACTCATCATACAACTCTTAAAAGCGGCCGGGGCATTGCACGATCCAAATGGCATCCGGCTAAGGGCAAAAGTGCCATAAGGACATGTGTAGGTGGTCTAATGTTGGTCATCCGGGTGAATTGCAATCTGATTATAACCCGAGTACTCATCCACAAAACAATAATACTTTTGACCAAAAAGTTTTTCAATTATTTGGTCAATAAAGGGTAATTGGAAATGTTCTTTGGAGGTAGCCGCATTCAATTTTCTATAATCAACGCACACTTGCCACCCGGTGACCGGTCAAGTGGCGATTTGTTAATCGCTTTCATCTTTTATTACCTGTATACCGGCTTTCTTTGGCACTTCCTATGTGGGACTCACCTATGTACTGTCTGAGATGGGGTAAATAAATCCCGCATAAAACCACTTGATGACCTCTTTCTTCACAACTTCCCGCAAATTGGGATTCAATCTTCTTTGTGTCTCTCGAGTTGGCTTCGCATCTTCGGTTGTGATAATCTTGTGCATCACTATAGATGGACTAATACCTTTCAAATCTGCAATGGTCCATCCTATAGCCGCCTTGGGAGTCTTCAACACATTCAAAAGTCCTCGCTCTTGAGCCTCATCCAAATTAGAGGCATAATAACCGGCAATGTTTCTTCTTCCCCTAAGAAAGCATATTTCGAATGGCTCGGAAAATCCTTCAACTCAACTTTTGGTGGGCATACCAAAGAAGGCTTCGTGTCTGAGCTAATCTCAACCGGTAAATTCTCAAATTGGTGAGTCTATGGCGGTCTCCTTTCTGTCATAGCCAATGCATCTTGCTTTTGCTCCTCCACATGCAAAGCGCAAACAAGTACCTGTTTAGAAAAGTCACAAACACAAGTTTCCATATCATCCTCTTCATACTCATGCGAGTCACACCTGTCAACTAGATCTGCCATGATTACATTTTGGTCGACCCAAAATTACATTTTGGTTTTGTGTTGGGTCAACTGATGAATAATCCAAGACCAAAAAGTCAATGGGATAATAAAACTCTTCCACTTTAACAATTACATCCCGAACAATCCCTCGGGGAAGCTGGTGACACAAATCGGCTAAAACAACCGTTGTCTCGACCCGTTTCAATGGACCAAAATCATATTGGTCATATAAGCCCCCGGTAGAATACTTACTACGGCTCCAGGATCTAATAACGTCCTTGACATTTGAAAATCACCAACTTGTATATTAATTAATAGCATTCTCGGATCTTGGAGCTTAGGAGGAAGATCCCCTTTTAATACCGCACTTACCCGCTCAGTTAAATCAACCCGTTTTGGCACTTTTTGTTGCCTCTTTTGGGTACATAATTCTTTCAAAAATTTCGCAAAAGTGGGTACTTGCTTAGTTGCCTCAAGTAATGGAAGGTTAATCTTCACTTGTTTGAACACCTCCCACATATCCTCCTTTTGCAGACCCGTTTTTGAAATAATAGTCTTTTTACCCGGGTCAACTAAGGCTAAAGGAAATGGAATTTAACTTGAACCCATTCCCTTGTCCTTCTCATTCAATAATTCAGTTGAACCCGGTTTTTCAATTACTTTTTCAAAAACAGGTTTTTTAACAACATTAGTGGGTGAGGATTCTTCGTTATCACTTTCCAACCCCGTAATATCCTCCACCACCCCATCAACTAACATGGTGAATATTAATATTACGAGAAGAGCTATGGGAAGGATTTACCTTGGTGTCACTTGGCAATTGACCTTTACTTTTCTTCAAGTCCGCTACTTTGGTTGCAAGTTGACCCATTTGAGTGGTCAATGATTGGATGGCTTTGTCACGAATTTCATATTTTTGCAACCGAGCCTCATCCATCTGATTTCTCTTTTGCATCATCTTAAGCATATCTATAACTTCATTCCCACTCGAAGTAACTTGACCCGATGACCCACCTTGTTCATTACCCGGTTCTTGAAATTGCCTTTGATAGCCTTGAGTGTTCCCGCCTCGGTAATTGCCTTAATTGTTGAATTGTTGGCGCGAAACATAATTTCCTTGACTTCCTTGGAAATTAGGATTAGCTTGATCCGCTGGATTTCCATAACGGAAATTCAGATGATTTCTCAAACCGGGATGATAGGTGTTCGAATTCATGTTAAAGTTCCTACCACTTCCCCCTTGGCCTTGAATCGCATTTACCTCCTCAAATTGTTCTTGAACTCCCAAACAATTTTTAGCCGCATGACCCAACTCATTACAATTAGCACAAATAACATATACCTAATTTGTGGTCTGAACTCCCCCATCATCCACAGCATGCACTTGCAGTCTTGTAATAATCGGACTCGCTCTTCTAGATGATTGGGTCTTCCTCTTCGAAGTAACCAACATTTGTTCTAAAAATTGCCCAATCGTCTTGCTCAAAATTTGTATCAAAAGTACCGTTAATGATGGACATTAAATCACGAGCATCCTCCGAATTCAAGCCCTCGTGAAAAGCGTTTAACAATTCCCAAAGCTCAATACCATGATGAGGGCAATTTTTAATCATCATGTTAAATCTTTCAAATGCCTCATGGAACATCTCACTCGACTGTTGTTGGAAACTTCTTAAACTGCGTCTTGCATCATTAGTCTTTTGAGCAGTGAAAAATTCTTCCAAAAACCGTTGTTGCATTTCAGCCCAATTATAAATCGAGGCGGAAGGCAACGTGTAAAACCATCTTTTTGCTTTGTCTTCCAAAGAAAATTGGAAAAACACCAATTTGACATCATCGGATGAAAAACCTTGCCCCCCAATAGTATTGCATATGGAGTCATAAGCTTCCAAATGAAAATATGGTTCTTTCGTAGCCAACTCCTTGTACTTCGGTAAACTTTGGAGTAAATTGGTTCTAACCTCAAATGCCCTTCCTTCATTATTTTGAGGAATCACCACCGGGGAAGGGTTATTAGTAATAACCAGTCTGAAATGAGCTTCAATTTCCCTTACTACTTCACGGTTATGTCTTCTCAGAACACCCAATGGCAATCTTGGTTGTTGACCCGCTTGTCTTGGAATTTGCCCTTGAGATGCATACAGTTGCAATGGTGGTTGAGGAATTTGTTGTTGGGGTATTGCATTTGGAATTGTTGTCTTTGTTATGGCATTTGCTGATGAATAACTTGCGGCTGCGGTATAGCAAATTCTTGAACAGGTTCTGTTCGTTGCCTTTGTGCATATGCAAATTCACCTTGAGTTCCCATTTGATCTCCATCACCCCTCATTACATATCCCTGTTCTTCACAACCTGCAAATTCATCCTCAAATCCATCATCATATCCATTCCGTTGTACTCTCATAGACTATAGGAACTGAGGTTGTTGGTATTGCAACCCCGATTGTGGTGGTTGTTGAAAAACTGGAGTGGTATGGACTATGGATGGGTTTTGTTGGAATGAAGGTGGTTGACTTTGTTGGGATGATGATTGACCGGGCGTTGGAAAAAATTGGCTAAAAGATTAATGTTTGATGAAGGTTGATAACTAAATGTATGTTGTGTGCTCATAGGAATTGTGGTGTTGTTTGGTTTCACTTCACTTGATGATGTAGGTACAGTTATAGGGATTGGTGCAGGAGTGGTTGGTACTGTTTGACCCGTAGTGGGAGTTGGTGGATCCATTGTGTTTTTCAGTGTAGTAGGAGACCCAATAATTGTGTTCCCCCGTGGTAAAACTCGTTTCTTTCGTTCAATTTCAGGATCAAAAGCTAGCGGTGATGACTTGTGAGAGCATCTAATATGCATACACCCGTAAGTACCTACACACTAACACAACCAGCATAAACCCGAAAATAACTAACAAAAACTACTAAAGATAACACACGTTGCGCACTACTCCCCGGCAACGGCGCCAAAATTTGCTGTGTGGTCGAAGTCTCACTAAAAAATAAACCGAATACACTAATTAGATAGTGATAAATGGGTATCGAACACAAGGAGTTTGTGGATAATGTGTTTACTAAGTAGCTTGTGGATTATGACTAATAAAAATAAAAGTGTAGAAAATTAATCTTCACGTTTGGTTTAATTGGTTTTAAAACTAACTTAAACTAATTATCACTTAACAAGATTGATTCAGAAATGAGAAGGAATGTTTTCCCCCGGTTTCAGGTTTTCTGTGAATGTCAAAATCAAAGTTTAATTTGGGATAAACTACATAGACAAAGTTCGTGAGTGTGTGTTTGAGTGTGATAAAATGGGAGCAAGTACTTGGATTGCAAGAACACAAGGCGGTCACCCAATAACCAATTGCATATAGCCAACCCCAAATCCCTCCTAATAAATCTTGATTGCCTATAGCACCAAGAACTGATGGTTCAGAAAATGAAATTTAACAATATGAACATTTACTAAACAAATACACAATCAGCATAGCAATATAACCAAAAAGATCAAATTACTAACCCATAAATAACTTAAACAATGATAAAACATTCAACAGAAATCCTTACAATCCGGGAGAAAACATAAAAGAAACTAGCCACACATTGTTCGGTTGATCATCATCACTTCAATTCCAATGTTCATACAAATCAAAGATGAAAAAGTAGTAATCAACACCTAAAATGATGTTTTGCAACCCTAATTCCGCCCTCAACAAATTCTAAAACGTGACTAATGAAAAGGATACCAAAAAGTCATCACCAAAGTTTGTTTCAAAGGAGAATAAAGAATTAGCGTCTGGCCTCCACCGTAAGCTACGATGGCTACCGTCGCTTACGGTGGCCTCAAAATGTCTACGGTAGGAAGTTTCTTTACTAAGGTGACCACTTTCTAACCCAGAACATACCGTAGCTTACGGTGGCTACCGTAAGCTACGGTAGCAAGCTTACTTCATTCCATTTGTTTTTCTTCATTCAAGCTCTTTCCACTTCCATTTCCACTCCCAACCATGCTTTCCTTTTAAACTCGTCTTTTCCACATCTTGTACCTGACATGACAAACATACCGTAGTCATCCAACTCCTTAAAATACAAGCTTAAACGTATGATTTTCATTATAATTATCATAAATAAGGGTTGTCTTACGGTCCACCCGTCAGGGGGTGGTGGTGGCTGTGTGGATGGTGGTGGCTGGTGGTGGACCTAGTGGTGTAGTGTAGAGTGAGAGAGAGAGAGGACGAGGGGTGAAAATATATATATGCAGTATAAATCTTATAATAGAGTTTACCTTTGTTTTTTATTTAAATAATTTTAAACATACACGTAAAAAGACTAAGTTACCCTTGTGTAGTCTGATTTAACAGCAAAATCTAACTAGGTTAGGGGCAAAGGACATAACATGTATAATTTTTAAACATTAAGTACAAACCTCATCAATTTAAAAGACAAATGACACCGTCTGAAAAAGAGTATAAAGATAAAGGAAAAAACTTGCAATTCACTCATCATTAAATCTTGGCCATTGGTTTACACTTGTGTATTGATAATCAAGGGCTAGGATTAGTTCACTAGTGTTCACAATCAAGGGGTTGTTCACAAATGAACCTAACTCTATATATATCTATACTATATTATAATGCATAAGGGGTGAGCATTTTAAGATACCCAAAAAATAAGAACTTCTTCCCTATTTATTTATAAATACACCCCTAAAATGAGGGTAAGATATTCTTTTAAACACTAATTATATTTTACCCCCATCTAATTACACTTAAATCCCTTTGTTTAACAAAATTATGGATAATTAGTTAAACTTTCCCCTCTCCATAACAAATTTATAATTCTTTTACATATTCTTGCCAAATCTTGTAAACTATAATGTTTTAAAAAAAATCCAAAGGCGCCGTGACGACCTACTCATTTTTGTCGACGTTTTAATAGTTGTAATGATTAGTATTGTTGTGCGGATTAAAATGTACAAGTAGATGATGCCTTAGTGTACAAATGATTAAAGCCCAACGTACTTAGTCATTATCCCAAGATGTTTAATAGCTACATAATGTTAAGTAATTTATCGTCAATTTAATCCTCTCATCTAGATTACACTTTAATCTATCATCTTTAACAAATTTCTAGATAATTAGTTAATAGTTACACTTTATCCCCTTATAGAAAACTATCCCCTCCCGATTTTTAAACGTTTATAACTTTTTGGTACGTTAATATATATTTTTTTAAATTAAACCATATAAACGAGTATTGTATTCTCATTACTTTGAGTATAGTATTGCTATAGTTTTTTTAATTAAAAAATTGATATGTTACGTGATTACAGTGTTTAAGGGTAAGTAATAACTGAATCGTTAACCGAAATCAACCAAACACTGATTAACCGAAACCTGAATTAACCAAAAATGGTTATCGACTTTTTTGTACCCTCATTTTACCAAAATTAAATGAACCGAACCATTCACATTTCATATATTTCTAGCTTTTATACCGTCTGTTCATGTATTTCATATTTATACCTGCATTTTATGTATTTATACTTCCATTTCATGTACCTATACATCCATTTCATGTATTTATACCTAAATTTCATGTATCTCTAATAAATTTTTTTAGCCCAAATTTGATTTTGGCTATTAACCAAAATTAAATGAACTAAACCCAAAACCATCAATCTAACCGAACAAACCAAAGTGATTAACCGAAAATGAATGGTTAATAAAATAGACTAACTATTGACTTTGGATTCGGCTTCGGTTAAGGATAATAACCGAATCAACCAAACCATGCACAACACAATTAAATGGATTACCCGATTACTTCACTTTTTGATATATATCTATGACAATGATGCTGCAATAAATATCATATGAAAAAGAAATTTACCAAAAACGAGTATTGTAATGCGATGTATCACTCCCGCCGCATCGCGCCGGCATCCTGCTAGTATGTATGTGTATGTATGTATGTATGTATATATATATGCACAAATATATAATTATTTTTATAATTATCACCCTATTGAATATTGGAATTGTAAGTGGATTTAACCGAAATTATCAATAGCCCAACACAAAATCTATCTTACTAGACCTAATTTCTTTTGGTTTTGATTTCACACATTCACCGACAAATATCAAATTGAACTGTCCCACTAAAATTACCTCACATCTTCACGCTTTAGGGTTCAGTGCTTCATGCAATCAGGCTTCACTCTTTAGTAGTAGCACGCACCTCTCATGGTCATCGTAATTCACAAAGATGACGTCTGACTAGTAAACGACGCTCACGACTCACTCTTTAGTCGATTGAATTTAGATTCAAGGTATGAATTTAATGAAGAAGCCGATGGTTGCTTGGACTTTAAGATGTTTTTTCTTGTTTTTTGTTTTTGAATGAAACAATTTTATATTTGTATTTGTTGAACTTATGTATATCTTGAATAAATGACAATTAAGTGAAGAAGAAGCAACATTTTGAATGAACCAATGGTGACACTTAGATTTGAAGTATGTGTATTAAAATTTAATTTAAATTGAAATTGAGCGAAAACGAGCAAAACCAAGTGGGTCGATTGTAAACCAAACGAGTTCGAGCAATGTTTTCTACTTGTTTCTTAAATTCGAGCCACTTGGTTTCAATTCAAGCAGAGTACTACCAGACACTTGCTCCGTTCGGCTCATGAACAACCCTATGTCTTAATTTTAGAAACCCACATCCAACTTCCCCATATGTTTTAAACGTCAATAACTTTTTTTATACGTAATTGTGTTTGTTTTTTAAATTACACCATAATAACGAGTGTTTTATATCTTTAATATGAGTATCATATATATATATATAGAGAGAGAGAGAGAGGAAGGTTAACGTACATTACGGCTTAACGTACATCACGTACGACAGGTAATTACGCACGTTCATTTTAAAATCACGCACATTATAACTCAAAAATCCAAAATCACGCATGTTGAAACACAATAATCACGCATATTGAAAATATTAATCACGCATGTTATAGAACAAATCACGCACGTTGTTGTACGTGAAGTACGTTAAGGCGTAATGTACGATATACTTTTTCTATATATATATATATAGGGGAAGGTTAAAATGAGAACCACCTCGAGTTATAAGAACCGCGAGAACTACACCGTGGGGGGCGCGGTGGACCAAATTTTTTTTTTCATAAACGTAGATGCATGTATAAAAACACCATTTGTAAAAAAAAAATTCAAAAAAAAATGTCGTGTGTGTAGTTTTGAGCGCCACAAGTTTGTATTTACGGGACCCGTAAATCTGGCCGGAAAATTTACGGGTCCCGTAAACACAAACTTGTGTTGCTCAAAACTACACCCACGACATTTTTTTTTTGAATTTTTTTTTTACAAATGTTGTTTTTATACATGCATCTACGTTTCTGAAAAAAAAAAATTGGTCCACCAAGGCCCGGATCAAAAAGTTCTCGCGGTTCTTACAACTCGAGGTGGTTCTCATTTTAACTTAATCCTATATATATATATATATATTTCATTTCAATTGAGTGTTTTTAGTTTATTTATCCAAAAGTGCTTTGATTGTAATAGGTACATGGTGTTTTATTTTGTATGTAACAAAAGGGATTATTTTGTAGTGTTTTATTCATAGCAGGTATAGGTATGTGATGTTTTATTTTTTGATAAAAAATAGTACACGATGTTATATTTTGCATATAAGAAACTAGGTTATCACCCGGGATTGCTTCCCGGGCAGCAAAAATTAATTTTAAATACTCAAAGTGTATACTTTAAATAACTTAAATAATGTGACGTATTAGGTAAGTCAATCACAAAGTGCATACCTTGTTTTTGGAGCATTCTATAAGCATAGAAGTTCTGCGGATTCGTGTCGTGGATTCAAAAGTAGATAAACGTCAAATAATAATGTCAAAATTGGAGTGCTTCCCGGGCAGGTAAAATTAATTTATATTAATCGAATTATGTCGTTGAATAAAATGAAAAGACATGTTTTCAAACGTTATTAAATGTTGAAATAAATAAATTAAACTTCGGTGTCCATACTATGCTACTATGCGGTACCAAAGGCGGACTCAGGATTTTAATTATTGTGGAGGCGATCAAGACTTTTGCTGTGAAATAACACTATTTTTTCATGGGGCGGCTCTCTCCTTTTCTTTACATGTGGGTGCACCCCTATGCTACTTGAACCAGTAAGAAGGAACTCGAGGAACCCGAACCCAATTATTATTAATACCCGAACCCGAATACCCATCTTCAGTTTGATAATCCAACCATTCCTAAAAAGAAAGAACCCGAGGAATCCAGACCCATTTATTATTAATATTCGAACCTGAATACCTATCTTCAGTTAACTCCCCTGATGGGTTGTATGTATATATCTAAACAATATGCTTGAAGAAAGCAACACCTATGCAAGGTAAAAAATAACAGGAATAAACCTAAACAAAACTATAGACTTCTGATTAACCAAGTATTGATCCATTTGGTCCCGTGTACACCCTAATAATAGCAATTGCTACATGTTGACATATTCTGGTGTTGTTATCGTCTGTGAGAAGTTGCTTGAAGGCTCTTTCACATGCTGCTATAATATTAAATCTTTTCACCAACCACTGTAACATGACAATATACAAAGAAATTTAGCATATATCAAAAGTAAAATAATGAATTCAAGATCAAATATAGAGAATAATTATGATGTAAGATCCATTTGGTTAGTTGACAGGTAGATTCTTTACTACCTTAAGAGCCTTTAACAACCCTCCCTTTTTAGTTTACCAGCAGTTAGAGTTTAATGCATTTTTTCTCTAAATATTGAATATTTTGACACTTCTAAATCTCTTGAAAGAAATTGGTTCGTTGTTATGTAGTCCAAAATAAACCTAAACATGTTTAGTCTGATGGCCATCTTTCAAAATTACGAGACTTCTTTTTTTTTTTAAAGACCAACAAAACCGAAATTTTATTTCTCATATTAACATAATTTATTATGAGGTATAATTATATCACATAGTAACATAAAGGTATAAAAATACCATCTTACTAAATTTTCCATATTCTATCTTCATGTCTTCTAATATGTCTTCATAATTTTCATCGTTATCACTTATGTCAAAGATAGAACCTCGATGGCTTGGTAGGATGTTTGTCAATTGCCCCTGATTGCAACATCAATCTCTATGAATGTAATGATGTTTAAATAATCTAGTGAAATAATCTATTATTTACAGACCTCATAGATTGAAATTATGGTTCTTTTCGTTACCTTCCAAGATAAAGAAGGATCAAAGTTCCTAGATGCAGAAGCTTTAAGATTTGAACCCACATTCTGCAAAACACATATAATTAATTGTTATAACTAATGCATAATAAGGAACTCCATAAAAACCAAACAAAATTATGGTTATTTCACTTGCATCATAAACTTTAGTTAACACAAGACCTTCAAAATTCTTCAGCTGGGGCGCAAACATTCTGAGTAAAAATGTTACAGAGTCGCATAACAAAGGAGATTGTGTGTATTTCTAGAAAAGAAATATAATAAAACTGAAAAAATGGGGGAAAGATCACTGATTTTAGGATGATTTTCACTTGTTTTTTTATGCAGCCTTCCCTACAGCCAAGTTTAGGATTGTCAGCAGTAAGAATAATACCTTTGAATCCATTTGTTTCAGCTCTTTTCACCATCAGAGCATACATTTCACGTCTCTTGTAGACCTAAAAACAAATGCAAAACAGTATAATATTTCACATTGAAATTAAAAAGTTGCTTGATGCAACAATGGAGTACTTGTGTGGGGCATTAGTTTTCTTTAACGGGTTCTCATGGTCACCAAAATGAAAGAATAAAAGAATAGAGTTATAAAAATTGCTTACATATAATTAAAAAAATCGAACAACATCGCAACTGGAAGAAACCTCCTCTATTGTGCATGTAGACATGAAAGATAACCCCTAAGAAAACTAAATAAAAGTAATATTAAAAGTAATCTAATAAGTTGAAACAATTCAATTAATTTACCATTATGATATTACATACAGTCTACTTTGGCTGTCAAGATCTCTCCTAAAACACACACATAAAAGAAAGCTTTTCCTCGCCTCTACTGTAGCCGACACCACCACCATGACAAACCCTAACCGTTATCTCTATTATAACCCACAGAATACCACAAAGATCGAACAACAACAACAATGATACCCAAAAGGTAACTTATCCGTAAAGAAAAATACAAACAATCAGAGATTTAATTCGCAATTCTAGTAAAACCAACAATCAACAACACACCTGCGAAGAGATATATCTTCAAACCCAGCACATGCAGAAAATGAAGGATCTTCAATCCTAAACAAACTAAACATCAATTTTAAGATTCGCAATTAATGGAAAAACAAAACTGGATCTTCAATCTTCATAAATATCACCTGCAACGAACTTTCCAGATTCAGAACCCACGCGCGAACAAAGAAAGCAACCATCAAATGCCATCGCAATTTGCCTAAATAAGATATAACAGAGAAATTTCATTACACAAATCTCAAGCGTTTTAAAGAGATATGAATCTAGGGTTACCTGTACGATTGAAGAGGATGATCGGTGTGAATATCTAGATGAAGTTGCCAAGAAGATGTAGGAGATTAGGGTTTTGTCTCAGATCAAGAAAATAAAAGGGCTTTATATATGGATTCGGATTGTTCGTTGGATCGGGTTAGGATTTACGGGGCTTCCACAACAAAACCATCTAGTAACACCAAGATTGATTGGGAAAGATGAAGATGTGGAGATAGATTCTGAGAGATGATGTGGCGTATAGGGTTTGCTATAGGAGGAGAGGATGATGAGTTTATGAGAAAATAGTATATAAAGGATCCACTTTCCGAAAAGTTGGGTCAATAAAATGGATTCGGATGCCGCGTCACTGGACCCAGAATTTTCCCGCCAAAATTGTATCTATAAGGCCCTAATATTGCGACACGTGTCCCAAATTTTATTCGTTCATTATATATAATAGATTATATATGATGTTCTATTTTGCAGGAACTTGATATTTTTATCATAACTGAATAATTGTCTAATTTACTTTTATACACATCACCCTTAGTTTTAGTGATTACCACTTGTCTAATTCTTATGGCTTCTTAGCTTTCATAAAAATTGAACCTTTGTAAATGCACCCTTACTTATAATATAATATACGTACATAATTCAGTTATTTTATCATAATTTTATTTATAATTATTATTGCATATAATATATATTTGATATATTAAATAAAAATTATATAAATGAGCGAGCTTGATATGTGAAGCTTGGGAGGGGCGGATGTATAGTGTATCAAGGGGTAGCCTCCGCTACCGCTTGGTCGGAAAATTTTTGACATTTTTAGTGTAAATTTTGGAAAAATTTGACGTTTTTTCGATTTCGTTACCGCTTATTTATAAAACGCTCCCGCTTGGTCGGAATCCTAGATCCGCCACTGAAGCTTGGACTTGGGCTCGTTTACTAAACAAACTTATTTTTTGGTTCACGCTCGAGCTCATTTAAGTTTGGCTTGTTTAAAAAAAAAAATCCAACCGATCTCTAGTAGCTCGGTTTGTTTGCACCCCTACTAAGAACTGGATGTGGGCAAAAAAGCCGGTTATTGAACCAAAACTGGTTTATTAACGAAAATCAATTTTTGTAAAGTAGATTTTTGACTTTGGAATATCGATACCAAGCAGTGGCGGAACCAGAACCTAATCTCAGGGGTGTCCCACACCTAATCTCAGGAACATCTGCAGACCAACAGGAGAAGCTTTACAGCAGCTGATGGGCATTATAACTCCACAAAATCCCTGCAGAAACATGCTCTTAACTCTTAGGGGTGTCCTCGTACTTGTTTTGGGGTGTCCTAAGTCTAAAAATCGAAAAAAATAACAAATTTACACTACCCGAAAAAAGTTGAGCCGTGTCCCGGGACCAGGCTGCTTGTGCACTGGGTCCGCCCCTGATACCAAGGGGACAGCATTATGGCTTGGTCAAGGAATTGCTGCAAGCATCAGTAAACAAAAAGAGAATCATACATGCAGTTTTTTTGTGTAACCTTATGGAGTATCTGGGAGGCGAGAAAGAGGAAAAGGTTTCAAAATATAAACATAAACAGGAGTTTGAATGATGAGATACAAAAGGAGTCCTATGAATGTGTGAAACATAGATCAAAGTTTAAAGGATTGACATGGGATGAGCGGAGAAGGTTTGAGTTTCAGGTCTAAATCGATTTTATGGGTGTAGAAGTAGTTCTGTTTGCCTCTTTTCTTTTCTTTTTATCTTACGTGCAATGTTGTAGAAGGCGCTAGGCGCTAGTTGGGCGGTGAGGTACCGCCTAGGGATTAATCGGGATTAATCGGAATGGGATTGTTATATGTATTTTTTCAAAACTATATATATATATACCCAATAATATAAAAATAATACTTCAAAATTCACATAAATACTTCAAGTTTCAGATAGTATGGTTCGATTTTGACTGATTCTGACCAATTTTGACCGCCTAGGACCGATTAATATAGTCCGATTAATCCGATTTTTGACCGCCTAGGACCGATTTTGACCGACTTTGACCGACTCCGATTAATTGACCGACTAGCTCAAAATTAGTCAGTAAGTAGCCGCCTAGCGCCTAGGCGCCGATTAATCGGCCGCCTAGGCCGATTTTTGCAACACTGCTTACGTGTAATCGGGTCGATAGCATCTTGCTATGGGCTTTGTCGTTGAAGAAATAAAATTTGCATTGCCATTAAAAAAGAATATCGAAACCAATGTAGTTTGGTCCGTTTCGGTTTCTGCAAATCTTCATAACAGATGATTCAATGGATATGAACCAATGCTTTTCGAGTCTTGACATTATTTTCATAGCATGGGAAACTTAATTTTGGAATTGTTCAGTCCACCGGCCAGCCTCTTATTTCTTTCTTTAAACAACCAAAAATCTAAGCCCATTTATGTATAACTAAAAAGCCCATTGGGCCGCTTGGTATTCTATTGTGAACATATTCTGCTTTCCAGCGTCTAAATGGGCATCATAATTTTCTTTTAGCAGGATCGTTTATAAATGAAACTTCGGTTGAAGCCTGTTCACAAAATGGAAGAAATTTGGGAAATATATATTAGACTGCTAAATGTTTTGACAAAAGGAAATTAGAAAAACGTTACTAGATCAAAATCTTAGGCCGTCTTTGGCTACATTTCTGGTTTTTCTTTTTTTGGTTATTATGTTCCTCGTTTTAAAGAAACAAAACCGGATTTAAAAGATTTTACAATAAGGCGGTCAATCAAAAACTGAAACTATTTTACAGGTCACCTAAGGATATATCGGGTTTTATATATACCAAAGGGGAATTGGCTTGTAATAATCTCAACTAAAGGTCATTGGCCCTTGACAGTCCCACCTTTGAATATTTCCCCCACCAGTCTCACCATTCACCTATTTTTCCTACAACGGTCCACCGTTAAAAAAAACTTAATGGAGTTAAACTCTTTTCCAAATTACAAACAGATTTTCTAGGGCTTTTGATCAGAACGACGGTACAAGTCCATTGATGTAAAACTTACCTCGAAATGATGCTCCAAATGACTTGATTTTTGTTAATTGGAAATTTAAACACCCGAATTGAAGCGCCGCTTTAATCGTTTGGAGCATCTTTTCGAGGTAAGTTTTACATCAATAGACTCGTATCATCGTTCTGATCAAAAGCCGTAAAAAACTATTTGTAATTTGAAAAAAAACAAACTCCGTTAAGTTTTTTTAACGGGAGACCGGTGTAGGAAAAGTAGGTGAAAGGTGACTGGTGGGGGGAAATATTTAAAGGTGAGACTGTCAATGGCCAATAACCTCTAGTTGGAATTATTACAGGTCAATTCCCCTATACCAAATATTGCAACAAAATAGCATGTGACGAAAAATAATTTTACCTTTAGCTAATATGCTTAAGGTTGTGCTTTATATATTAAACAATGATCTAACTTTTCTAGGTCATCCTTATGCAAACATACTGATGTATTGTAAAATACAACTTTATTCGCGTCGGGTTTTAGTCGTTAGATTGTCGTTTTTATTCGTTTTTAGATTAGAATGTCCATACTTTTCATATTTTGTGATTTCCAGGTCTGTGCAGAAAAAAGGAGCTGAAACGAGTTATAAACTGGAAGGGCGAAAGGCTGGCACGCTAGTCGAGGAATTCGGGAGCGAAACGGAGCGAAAATGCGGTTCTGAAGGTCTCAGGCGGCCCGCATGAACTAACAATGAAATCTGAGGCGGGCCGCTTGAACTTAAATAACATTGCCGGATCATATCTCGCGCGCGGCCCGCGTTAGCTTATGGTACATCTTGAGGCGGGCCGCGAAGACTTGAACTACGCGAAATCAATCGTGAACAGCAAGCAGAATTAGGGTTTCTTGGTTATTTAAGTATCATTATCATAATCAGCCGAGGAGGAGAACAACATTACGAATTTAGAGTTCTTTGGACGACCATAGAGGTTGTTTTCAGAGGGTTTGAAGGCTCGGAATTGCTAGGAATCATCGGAGATCATTCGGGAGCATACGGGATTGAAGTTAACGGGTTACACAATCTTGTTTCTTCGTTTTTCATTTGTTTTGATTGTTTAATGATGAATTCTGATTATACTTGGATTATGAACTTGTTTTTGAACATGATTATTGGCTAAATTTCCTTTACTACCTAGACATGGATGAATGATTGCGTATGTGTTTTGATTATTATTGGATTTTGAACGCTATGGATTGTTTATAAATTGTAAACGGTTTGTTCTATCAGTTAGATGTGTTTGCGTGCTTGATGTTATTTTATTATTGATTATTGCTTCGCTTGAATCTTGGTGACGGTCTTTATCACGGAATAGAGTCGGGCTAGGGTTTTAGGTTTTGGTGAGTGTCTATATCACATAATAAACCTTTGATCCTTTAGGGTGAAAAGTGCACAAGTAACCTTAGAAGTAATAGTTGGTAATTTAATAAAATCAAGTGTTCTACTAATCATCAATAGCTGTAAGGTGCGAGATTATTGCTAGGTCTAAGTGATTAAACCGCAAGGTGGGTCCTTCTTAGGAAGTTAACCTTTTGGCTGCTGTCTAGCAAGTCTAGCTGAGAAAACAAACCTATCATAGGTTTAGGTCTCGTAAGGGAGTGAGCCTTGTAGGATACTTTTATAAACCCATTAGATGTCTTGTAAGGGAGTCTAACAACCGGTAATTTAACAACCTTTAGGGGATCTTAGCGTGCTCTTGAGAAGGATTAGGGGTCCTTAGATTTCCCGATAGGTGAGAATTTCAAGATCCCGGTTCCATAGCAGACAACTTCCAATTATAATCATAACTAAAAGCAATCAGGATTCCTGTCTAGGTAGTTCCTTCATCATCCTTGAGTTCAGCCTTCGTGTGAGTTCGTGTCTAGTTCGTTTAGTTAATCTAGTTAATCGTTATTTACATTCTTAGGATTTTTAGAAACCCCCCCCCCCCAATCAACAACCAAATTAGTTAAAGTCCGTGTCATTCTAAGTCTAGATAGAGTCGTTAGCGTAATCAGTAGAGTCTCTTGGGTTCGATACTCGGACTTCCTTAGGCTATACTGCATCGATCGGTTCACTTGCCGGTCGTGTGGTTTAGGGTTTAGAGAGTCTTAGTTTTATAAATTTAAAACTTAGAGAGTCTAGAATTAGGGTAATTTTAGTTGTTTTAGTTGACCCGTTTCGAGCACATCACATACCGAGTAACATGATAGGATAGGCACATCTTGTTACTTGTAATTGGATATCTCATAGCTAAAGGTCTAGTTTCAGTGATTTGTTCTCGTTGTCCTTCAGAAATAGTATTTTCCTTTGTCGATACATACAGTTGAAGTCAGTTGTGTTTTATGTAGTTTCTATTGTAAGTTCTGGTGCAACAGGATTTGTTTCTTCAGAGGTTGAACTCTCATTCTCAAGAAGCATGCTTGCAACTTACTTTGAACCTACCACCTGTCACACCCCCAAAATCCACACGCGGAGTATCACCGCTTGGAGGCGTGACTGACCAGGATCAAGCCACCAATCATATTGAACATGTAATTAATATATAAAAGTAAATGCCATTCAACCACCAATATGAAAGGTGTTCAAAATAGACGTAGGTTATCACTGTTTAGCGGAAGCGTAAGAATAAACCCAACAAAATAAAGTATGAAATGCCATAAAGTGTTTAACGAAACAATCACGATCCAAGCCCACAACGACCAGCTCCTCCCTGTGCAAGCTCCATATATCTAACGACCTGCAAGGCATGTAGCAGAGGATCAACAACTAGTTGAGCGAGTTCACAGATAACAGTTCAGTAATAGTATAGCGTGAGTAGTAGTATGTTCGTTCGTTACGTCATGTATCGTATTAGATTCCATCGCGGCCTCCCAGGCAGGTATGCGAAGATATTAGGGGATGTTTTTCCCAAGTATTCTAGACTAGGTTTATTTGTATCGCGGCCTCCCAGGCAGGTGTGCGAAGACTTGTAAATTTAGTTCGCGGCCTTCCTATGGCAGGTGTGCGAAGTCAGTCATAATATCGCGGCCAACCCTTGGCAGGTGTGCGAAGATCAGTTCAATAAGTGTTACTAGTCTAGTCGTATCTTATCGTTAGGTTCTACCGTCTGAGTATACACAATAATTCATCAAATCCCATTCCCACCCGGGAACCCCATGCCTTGGCTGTATGAACTCACCTTGGTTTGCTCGGTATGCTAGGTTATATGCTCAAGTAAATCAATCACGTCCTAGAGTACGCACGTATACATAACCAGTTTGTGTTCAAGTTGTTCACGTATAAACATGTAGCACGTATTCACAATCATATACAAGATGGTTACACTTAACAGCAGTTAAATATTCCAGTTAACGCTTAACAGAATTAACTCAAGTTACTGTGCTGATTACACATATCGGCGAAACACAACAGTGGGCGAAACACATACTTTGGCGAAACACAAATAGTTGGCGAAACAAAACTCTATTTCGTCGACAGTCCTTGGCGAAACACATTCTGTTTCGCCAAGAGGCCTGTTTCGTTGATTCATCAGTTACGTCGCATAATCAGTTACGTATGAAAACCCTAATCATCACTAACAGCCGACATCAATATCAGTTGCAATTTATAATAATCCCTAATCATCGTCTAGCATTTTCATCGATGTTAACAGCCCCTTTAAGATCAATCTGCGCTATTTAATAAAATTAATAACATCAGATTATCATTGGACCGATTATACTAGCCAATTAGGGTGAGATGGTCACATGTAACTAGCCGACAATTCCTGTAACTTGCCAGTAGATCACATGTTGGTCAGTTAAAAATATTCTTATTAGTTTACTGCACATAACAATCATATACTTTCTGACATTCACATCCGATCCAATCCCAACATAAAATACTTTGTATGGAACCAAGATAGTGGATCTAACAACCTATTATAATTCTATTGAATATAATAGCATGATTGGGGTCGATTAAAAGCCTGATGACATGCTGACATTCATGTGATTTACTTGAAAAACATTCGACCACACATTACATACACATCAATTCAATCATATGCTCATATCATTACCCACCAACTAATTATACATGAAGTCATACATCAGATTAACTCATCCCATTCTTTGCAGAAACAACAATCAGACCATAATCATCATGCAGATCGATCAAACGACTAAGATATAACACCTAACACATATACGAGAATTGGAATAGTTAAAACAATCTATTAAAACTAACCGGGAAGTATTAGAACAGTGGTTAGATCGATCCCTACTCTCCAATGGATGTTAAGCTGCCGTCACACAATAACAAGAGCTCTAGGGTTTTTCTGATTTTGCTAAAGTGTGACGAATGGGGTGGTTCCGTATGACTTATACGTGCATAAGTATACTGGGCCCGAACTGGGCCTTGGCGAAACTGATGGGCCGGCGAAACACTTGTTTCGTCGAGAAGATGTTGACGAAACAGATTTCCTGTTTCGTCGAGATTCGGGAAAGTTATACAAGACTTAACTAGCTCGAGTGTGTATTAACAGGTTCACATTATATCATTAACACATAACATGCAATATCCACAATACGTTTCATTATAACATGACGTGCACAGTTACAAGTCAAACAAGTCAAACAACTACACAATCAAAGTCAACGCGTAATAAATGTGTAAGTGAAAGTCGAAAACTCGAGTTGTCACATTATCCCCAACTTGAAAGAAATTTCGTCCCGAAATTTAGCATGCGGTTACTGAGGAAGCTAGTGGTGTGACGTTGTTTACCTGAATTGTATCGCGGCTCCCCGAGCAGGTTTGCGAAGATTACTGGTTTTCCTGGGGTGTCACATCATCCCCCCGTTGATTAGGAATTTCGTCCCGAAATTCTGTATTGGTAGCTTCAGCCTCAGTAGTAGTTGCATTGGTTCCGAATAACTGGGGATATTTGAGTTCCATTTGATCTTCACGCTCCCAGGTGAACTCTGGGCCGCGGCGGGAGTTCCAACGAACTCGTACAAGAGGGATTCTCGTGTTCTTGAGGACCTTAACATCCCGGTCCGTGATTTCAACAGGTTCCTCGACGAAGTGCAACCGCTCGTCGATAGTGAGTTCCTTCAAGGGAACTATGTGGGTCTCATCTGACGTACACTTCTTCAGATTCGACACGTGAAAGACATTGTGAACTGCACTGAGTTCAGCTGGTAAGTTTAGTCTGTAGGCCACCCTGCCTATCTTCTCTATAATTTCGAATGGTCCGACATATCGCGGATTGAGCTTGCCTCGTTTGCCAAAACGAACCACACCCTTCCAGGGTGAAACTTTGAGTAGCGCTTGATCCCCAACCTGGAATTCGAGTAGTTTTCTATCTTTATCAGCGTATGCTTTCTGACGGTCACGAGCTGCCGCCATGCGTTGTCGTATTTGAGCAATCTTTTCAGTAGTATCAACTACCATTTCTGGACCTGTGATTTGACTATCTCCCACCTCTGCCCAACAGAGAGGTGATCGACATTTACGCCCGTACAATGCCTCGAATGGTGCAGCTTTAATGCTGGTGTGGTAGCTGTTGTTATACGAAAATTCCACCAGTGGCAGATGTTTTTCCCAACCATTGCCAAAGTCGATTACGCACGCCCGAAGCATGTCTTCTAGAGTTTGAATGGTGCGCTCAGACTGTCCATCCGTCTGAGGGTGATAAGCCGTGCTCATGTCTAAACGAGAACCAAAAGATTTGTGCATTGCTTGCCACAGTTCTGAAGTAAAACGTGCGTCGCGATCAGAGATAATAGAGATTGGCACCCCGTGCCTCGAAACCACTTCTTTTAAGTAGATGTCTGCTAAGGTAGAGAACTTGTCTGTTTCTTTAATGGCCAGGAAGTGAGCAGACTTTGTGAGTCGATCACCCAAATAGTATCATTTCCGCGCTGAGATCTAGGTAAGCCAGTAACAAAATCCATGGAAATTTGTTCCCATTTCCATTGTGGTATCTCAGGTTGTTGGAGTGGACCTGAAGGTTTCTGATATTCCGCCTTGACTCTCGCACAAGTCAAACATTTGCTAACGTATGTTGCTATGTGGGCCTTCATGCTAGGCCACCAGTATGTAGTTTTGATATCGTGGTACATTTTATCCGAACCTGGATGTACCGAGTAGCGAGACTTATGAGCTTCATCCATTACAAGCTCGCGTAGGTTACCATAGAGTGGGACCCAGATGCGTCCTGTTACGTAATAAGCACCATCTTCCTTCTGTTCTAAGCGTTGCCTTGAGCCACGTAGGGCTTCAGCCCTGACGTTGTCTGGTTTCAATGCTTCTACCTGAGCATTTCGTATATGGGAAGGAAGACTAGACTGTATAGTGAGTTGTAAAGCTCGCACGCGCTTAGGCGCGGTGTCCTTTCGACTGAGGGCGTCAGCCACAACATTGGCTTTGCCTGGATGGTACCTGATTGAGCATTCGTAGTCGTTTAGCAGTTCGACCCATCGTCGTTGTCGCATATTCAGTTCCTTCTGTTTGAAGATATGTTCGAGGCTTCTGTGGTCAGTGTAGATAGCACATTTGGTACCATACAAGTAGTGCCGCCATATCTTAAGTGCAAAAACAACCGCTCCCAGCTCTAGATCGTGTGTAGTGTAATTCCGTTCGTGAACCTTAAGTTGGCGCGAAGCATAAGCAATAACTTTATCCCGTTGCATCAATACACATCCAAGACCCTGGATAGATGCATCGCAGTAGACTACAAAATCGTCCGTGCCTTCAGGCAAAGAGAGGATAGGTGCGCTACAGAGTCTATCCTTTAAGTGCTGGAACGCTGATTCCTGTGTATTACCCCAACGGTATACAACACCTTTCTGTGTCAGTAGTGTAAGCGGTTGTGCGATCTTCGAGAAGTCTTTAATAAACCTTCTGTAGTATCCCGCCAAACCCAAGAATTGGCGTATTTCGGTCGGTGTGCGAGGTGCAGGCCAGTTCTTGATCGAATCCACCTTGGATGGATCGACATGGATCCCATCCTTGTTTACCACGTGGCCTAGAAAGTGGACTTCACGAAGCCAGAAGTCGCATTTTGAAAACTTCGCGTATAGCTGTTCCGTTCGAAGAAGTTCCAAAATAAGTCGTAAGTGCTGCTCGTGTTCCTCCTGACTCTTCGAATAGATCAGGATGTCGTCGATGAAAACAATGACGAACTTGTCAAGATAAGGTTTGCACACCCTGTTCATAAGATCCATGAAAACCGCAGGCGCGTTCGTCAACCCGAAAGGCATGACCAGAAACTCGTAGTGGCCGTAGCGTGTTCTGAACGCTGTTTTGGAGACGTCCTCATCCCGGACTCTCAGTTGATGATACCCTGACCTTAGATCAATCTTCGAGTAATGGCTCGACCCTTGCAACTGGTCGAATAAATCGTCGGTGCGTGGAAGAGGATAGCGATTCTTCACAGTCACCTTGTTCAGTTCACGGTAGTCTATACACATGCGGAAGGTACCGTCCTTCTTCTTTACAAATAGCACTGGAGCTCCCCAAGGCGAAGAGCTAGGACGTATGAAACCCTTTTCTAAGAGTTCTTGCAGTTGCTTAGACAGTTCTTCCAGTTCGGTTGGAGCTAAGCGATAAGGTGCTCGAGCTATGGGTGCTGCTCCTGGAGCGAGCTCGACCTGAAATTCGACCTGGCGATGAGGCGGTAACCCAGGTAACTCTTCTGGAAACACTTGAGGAAAATCGCGTACTACAGGAATATCCTCAATCTTTTTCTCTTTCTTCGATGTATCCGTAAAGAGAGCTAAAACAGCTGTGTGGCCCTTTCGTAAACACTTCTGAGCCTTCAAGAAAGAAATGATGCCACTCACGACACCACTCTTGTCGCCTTGAACTTCGAGGGGTTCTTTACCAGAGCGTGGAATACGAATGGTCTTCTCCTTGCATAGGATCTCTGCTTGTTGTTGGGATAACCAGTCCATACTAATGACGATGTCGAAACCATCGCAACGCTAGGGTCATTCCTAGTATCACCCTGACCAAACACGAACACTCGACCCCTGGCACCACTGCCGTCGTTATTACCCCCATTGTTGCCTCCATTATTGTTCCTGTTTTCTTGGTTGTGGTTCTGATTCTGGTTCTGGTTCAACCGTGGGCAGTGTCTCTTGAAGTGACCTTCAGCACCACACTGATAACATCCCTTGTTACCCTGCTGTTGCTGCTGATTCTATAGATCTTGTATCTGTTGTTGTTGGTTCTAGCTTGCAGGACGTGAGTTTCTACCATCTTTGGCTCCATGACCAAGCTTGTCGCATCATTGACAATGATTTCGGTTGCACTACCCGCATCGTTTGCACTTAGGGTGGTTTCCCCTGTATCCACCCTGCCATTGACTGCTAAAAGGTTGCTGACCAGGACTTTGGTTGTCATCGATCTTTCACTGCTGTGCCTGGGACGGAATCGTAGTCGAACCCTTGCTAGAGGTTCCATCCCACTTTCATTTGTTGTCACTGGGAATAGCAGAAGTAGTAGTGGTAGTACCAATACGTCTAGGCAGCTTGTTCTGTTCCACTGCCTGGTCTGTGAGACGATGAGCAAGATGAGTAACATCTTGAATAGTAGTAAGATTAGCAGTCATCACATGGCTTTGAATTTCTGGTACTAAGCCCTTGAGGTACAGCTCAATGCTCTTGATGGGAGGATCCACCATAGTTGGACACAAAATTGCCAGTTTGTTGGATCGCTTCGTGTACGCTTCTATCTCTGACCCCGTCATCTTCATGTTAAAGGACTCCACTTCCAACTTGTGGATGGCATCATAACTACTGTATTCACGTTTGACCAGTTCCTTAAAATCATTCCATGGGGTGGCATTAGCAGCCGCCAGCCCCAGCATCTGAACTTGCGCGTTCCACCAAGTTAACGCAGTGCCTTCGAGAGTATCAGTGGCATATTTCACCTTACGAGCCTCGGGTCATTCACACACTCGAAGACCGATTCGAGTTCCTCGAACTAATGGAGGAGTCCAACAGCTCCTTCAGTGTCGCTGAAAGTAGTAGGACGACAGTCCATAAAAGTCTTGTATGTGCACACCGGTGGCTGAGCGTGTTGACTTGTCGTGTGCGTAAGAGTAATCAAAATTAAGCACAAGTGTTGAGTTACGAGAGTAGGATCTAAAGATCCTAGAGTAAGTGGTGATGGCAGGTTACACCTCCTGCCTGGGCAGCTACGAGTGCTGCAGTAACTTGTTCAGTGATCGAAGCCGCCAACTGGGCTTGAGTTAGGTTAACGCGTCCACTCATGATCTTGACATCAAGGAGAACATGTGGGTGAGAGGTTCACGAATAGTGCGAAGAGAGTGAGCACACAAGCATTCTCAAACAGTAACATATAGTAGGTTCTGTAATCTAAGCATACCACGAGCAAAGTTCTATGTAATTCTAGCAAGTAGGTAAAGTAACATGAATAGTAGTACCTATGATGTTGAGCCTTGCACGTGGAGCGAAGCGTCGTTGTGGATCGTTGAGCACTGTTCTGGTTATACTATGGTTTTAACAAAATCGTTTTCCCCTTATTAAAACCGAGTTCTCTATAACCAATGGCTCTGATACCAATCTGTCACACCCCCAAAATCCACACGCGGAGTATCACCGCTTGGAGGCGTGACTGACCAGGATCAAGCCACCAATCATATTGAACATGTAATTAATATATAAAAGTAAATGCCATTCAACCACCAATATGAAAGGTGTTCAAAATAGACGTAGGTTATCACTGTTTAGCGGAAGCGTAAGAATAAACCCAACAAAATAAAGTATGAAATGCCATAAAGTGTTTAACGAAACAATCACGATCCAAGCCCACAACGACCAGCTCCTCCCTGTGCAAGCTCCATATATCTAACGACCTGCAAGGCATGTAGCAGAGGATCAACAACTAGTTGAGCGAGTTCACAGATAACAGTTCAGTAATAGTATAGCGTGAGTAGTAGTATGTTCGTTCGTTACGTCATGTATCGTATTAGATTCCATCGCGGCCTCCCAGGCAGGTATGCGAAGATATTAGGGGATGTTTTTCCCAAGTATTCTAGACTAGGTTTATTTGTATCGCGGCCTCCCAGGCAGGTGTGCGAAGACTTGTAAATTTAGTTCGCGGCCTTCCTATGGCAGGTGTGCGAAGTCAGTCATAATATCGCGGCCAACCCTTGGCAGGTGTGCGAAGATCAGTTCAATAAGTGTTACTAGTCTAGTCGTATCTTATCGTCAGGTTCTACCGTCTGAGTATACACAATAATTCATCAAATCCCATTCCCACCCGGGAACCCCATGCCTTGGCTGTATGAACTCACCTTGGTTTGCTCGGTATGCTAGGTTATGTGCTCAAGTAAATCAATCACGTCCTAGAGTACGCACGTATACATAATCAGTTTGTGTTCAAGTTGTTCACGTATAAACATGTAGCACGTATTCACAATCATATACAAGATGGTTACACTTAACAGCAGTTAAATATTCCAGTTAACGCTTAACAGAATTAACTCAAGTTACTGTGCTGATTACACATATCGGCGAAACACAACAGTGGGCGAAACACATACTTTGGCGAAACACAAATAGTTGGCGAAACAAAACTCTATTTCGTCGACAGTCCTTGGCGAAACACATTCTGTTTCGCCAAGAGGCCTGTTTCGTTGATTCATCAGTTACGTCGCATAATCAGTTACGTATGAAAACCCTAATCATCACTAACAGCCGACATCAATATCAGTTGCAATTTATAATAATCCCTAATCATCGTCTAGCATTTTCATCGATGTTAACAGCCCCTTTAAGATCAATCTGCGCTATTTATTAAAATTAATAACATCAGATTATCATTGGACCGATTATACTAGCCAATT
>JARYGA010029052.1:0-20429 GCA_030545235.1 Helianthus tuberosus | reverse complement strand
CACCACCGCAGCAGATCCAAACCTTGATCAGATAGCTGAACCACAACCGTTGCCATTATTTCCAACTTAACCAATGGAAATAGAACCTAACCAAGAAAACCAATTCCCCATACCAGCATTTGACCTTAACAAGATACCTAGAATCACAACACCTAATCCTCTGGAGTATGATCCATGGAAAGATGACAATAGGGTATATCAGGAACTATATCCTAGGGAAGAACCGATACCAAATCCCATAGCACAGTATACCAACCTTAATCCTTTAGATCCATTTTGGAATGACGACCGGTATATTCGGAGTGTGTTAAGCAACCCATACCTATATGGAGAACCTAGTCGATACCCTGACCCAGTACTAGCACCACTGCCACCCATGAGTGAAGAGAATGTGCAGGAACTCCGCACATATGGTGAAGAATTAGTGGAAGAAGGAGAGATGATACGACAGATAGGAGAGAAGCTCGTGTGGAAGTATGACAAGCGAGAAATGCAGTTTTGGATGAACGGCACCTAATATATATATATATATATATATATATATGTGTGTGTGTGTGTGTGTGTGTGTGTGTGTAGTTTGAAAAAAATCAACTAAAATAGATAATCTAATATCTATCGATGCATAACTACTAGTGTGTTTAAATTTCAGTTGTAGGTTGTAATCGACGCATATATATATATATATATATATATATATATATATATATATATATATATGAAAAGAGTAAAAGTCGCAATGTTCGATGTTTTTGATCAATTTGTTTGTATGATTGTTTGCGTTAAATTTTATCCTGTGATATTAATACCTGATAAATGTTTACAATCCAGATTGACAATGAAGTAAATCAAGAAAACCCGAATAATGATAATAATGGAAATCAAGTAGATAACAGTGCCATTCAACATATAGTAACACAAGGAATTATAGACGCCATGCCATATATTATCAAGACTGTTAAAGAAGCAGAAAATAATAAAACTATAAGTGGAAGTAAACGACAACCTACTGAACCAAGTCATAGCGTGAATAATGGACCGCTAATCCACGTACCTATTCCAAAAAGAAGAAGAACTATGTCACATGGTTGTTCTTACAAAGAATTCTGGTCTTGCAAACCAATAGAATTCTCTGGCAATGAAGGAGCCATTGCAGCTTTACGTTGGATAGAAAAGACAGAAGCAGTCTTAAAAATAAGCAAATGTGCAGATGAAGATAAGATTATGTTTGCTTATAATCTTTTTAAGAATGCAGCTCTATAGTGGTGGAATACCATTCTCTAGTCTAGAGGAAGTGATAAAATTTATAATATGGAATGGACCGACTTTAAGGACATAGTCGAAAGGAAATTCTGTCATCCTCATGAAAAAGAACAAATCGCTTATAAGCTCTTAAATCTTAAAATGACTGGAATAGACTGCAAATGTTACACTACCATATTCTTCGAATATGCTAGAATAGTACCAACCCTAGCCTCACCAGAACCAGTATTAATCTCCCGTTACATCTGGGGATTAATTAGTGAAATCAGACACGTAGTCAAGGCAGCTAGACCACAAACCATAGAAGAAGCAGTAGAATTAGTCAATACCTTGACTGATGAATTGATACGTACGCAAGAAGAGAACCAGAGAAAGAACCTAGCCCAAAGACTTACCTAAGAATTTCATTATGGAAATACCTACCGTGGGAAAAGTACAGGTTCTACTTCTTCACCTTACTGTAAGTACTGCAAAAAGAAGCACTCAGGAAGATGCTCAATATACTGCAACTTCTGCAAAATGTCTGGACACAAGGAAGAAGACTGCATGAAGAAACCCAGCAATAGGCTATGTTTCAATTGTGGAGAAACCGGGCATATCAAACCGAACTGTCCGAAACTAGCTCTAGCAACAAACAGCAAAACTACTAAGAATGCCAGAGCATTTGTTCTGACAGCTGAAGAAGCCAAGATGATTCCGGATGTGATTGTCGGTACGCTTTTAGTTAATGATATTTTTGCTAAAGTATTATTTGACTCTGGTGCAAACCAAAGTTTTATCAATACTTCTTTCTGCAAACTTCTCAATCAACCATTAACTAAACTTCAACAAGATTGTCTGGTAGAGACGGCAAATGGAGAATCCATTAAGATTACTGAAATCTTGCAGGGAGCAAGAATATAATTTTTAAACCATAATTTTATTACTAACCTTTATCCAATGAATCTGGCTGGATTTGATATCGTATTAGGAATGGATTGGTTGTTAGCCAATCATGCCAGCATTCTATGTGATCAAAAGTCAATGCAAGTAAGTTCACCAAAGGGTGAAAAGATCACAATTAAAGGAGATAAGCCAACTAGGTCCACAAAATTTATCTCTGTGATGAAAGCAGCAAGCTATGCAAGGAAAGGATCACTAGTGTATATGATTTCCATAATCATTAACACTAAAGGAAAAGAATTAAAAGATATTCCCGTAGTATCTAAATTCTCAGATGTTTTTCCAGAAGAGTTATCTGGATTACCGCTAAATAGAGATGTTGAATTCAGAATTCACCTAATACCAGGGACATCACCGATTGCCAAGGCACCTTACCGTTTAGCACCAGCGGAGATGCAAGAACTGAAGAAACAGTTGGACAAACTTCTGGAGAAAGGTTTCATACAGCCTAGTTCATCACCATGGGGAGCACCAATCTTGTTTGTCAAGAAAAAGGACGGATCAATTCGTATGTGCATTGATTACCGATAATTGAACAAGGTTACGATTGAAAATCGGTACCCACTACCAAGAATCGATGATCTGTTTGATCAACTTCAAGGAGCTCAATTCTTTTCTAAGATCGATTTACGCTCAGGATATCATCAATTGAAAGTTCAGGAAGAGGACATTCCTAAAACTGCTTTCAAAACAAGGTACAATCATTATGAATTTACAGTCATGCCATTTGGTATAACCAATGCCCAGCTGCATTTATGGACATGATGAACAGAATATGTAAACCATATCTGGATAAATTCATAACTGTCTTTATAGATGATATTCTTATTTACTCTACGAGTAAAGATGATCATGCAGAGCATTTGTTTATACTTCTGAATTTGCTGAGAAAAGAAAAGCTTTACGCTAAATTTTCAAAATGCGAATTTTGGTTAAAAGAAGTGCAATTCCTTGGACATCTGGTTAATCATGAAGGAATATAGTAGATCCTACAAAAATCGAGGCAGTTACTAAGTGGAAAGTCCCTGAATCCCGACGGAAGTAAGAAGTTTTCTTGGACTAGCAGGTTATTATAGCCGTTTTATTCAAGATTTTTCTAGAATAGCCATTCCCTTAACCAAATTGACCTGCAAATCAGTTAAGTTTGAATGGGGACCAAAACAGGAGGAAGCTTTTAGGATTCTGAAGCAAAAGTTAACCAATGCACCTATACTAGCATTACCAGAAGGAACTGAAGACTTAATAGTCTATTGTGACGCTTCTAAGTTAGGTTATGGATGTGTGTTGATGCAACTTCAAAAGGTTATAGCCTATGCCTCTAGAAAACTTAAGAATCATGAAGAGAATTATACAACCCATGATCTAGAGTTAGGAGCTATAATTTTTCCCTTAAGATTTGGAGACACCGATCATAAGAGTCTAAGATATGTTTTTGGGCAAAAGGAGTTAAATATGAGACATAGACGCTGGATGGAGATTCTTAGTGATTATGTTTGTGATATCCAGTATCATGCAGGAAAGGCTAATGAAGTAGCTGATGCTTTAAGTCAAAAGTATCATGAAAAGCCAAGACGAGTACGTTCTCTCAAGCTAAATCTGCAGGTTGATTTAAATGAGTAAATTAGAGAGATACAGGAAACAATAATCAAGGAAGATATTGAAGGATTAAAAGGAATGATTAAGGAATTAGAACAAGGAACAGATGGAATTTGGAGATTCCATAAAAAAAGAATCTGGATACCCAAACAAGGAAACCTACGCCACTGAATTTTTTAAGAAGCCCATAAGTCTAAGTATACGATACATCCTGGTAATGATAAAATGTATCAAGACTTAAGAAAGAATTTCCGGTGGATAGAAATGAAAAAGGATATAGCAACCTATATTGCTAAGTGTCTAACCTGTTTACAGGTTAAAGCTGAACATCAGAAACCCTCAGGTTTATTGCAGCAACTAGAAATGCCAATATGGAAATGAGAATTGATAACAATGGACTTTGTTACTAAATTACCCAAGACACGAAAAGGTAATGATACAATCTGGGTGATTGTAGACAGATTAACCAAATCTGCTCATTTCTTACCTATGAAAGAAACTTTCAGTATGGAACAATTAGCCAAGTTATATGTAAATGAAATAGTTTCATTACATGGAATTCCTTTATCAATTGTTTCTGATAGAGATACCCGTTTTACTTCTCATTTTTGGACAAGTTTCCAGAAAGCAATGGGAACCAACTTAAAACTAAGCGCAACTTATCATCCTCAAACGGACGGACAAAGTGAAAGGACAATTCAAACAATGGAAGATACGCTTAGAGCATGTGTAATTGATTTTGGAGGAAATTGGGACGATCATTTACCATTAATAGAATTTTCCTACAATAACAACTATCATACCAGTATCAATGCTGCACCATTTGAAGCACTTTATGGACGAAAGTGCAGAACTCCCGTCTGTTGGGCAGAAATTGGAGAAAAGCAACTATCTGGACTGGAGATAGTACAAGAAACAACGGACAAGATTATTCAAGTCAAGGAAAGACTAAAAGCAGCACATGATCGTCAAAAGAGTTATGCTGATACTAGACGAAAACCGTTGGAATTTCAAGTAGGAGATAAGGTATTATAAAAGTGTCTCCAGGGAAAGGAGTGGTCAGATTCGTTAAAAGGGGAAAGCTAAGCCCCAGGTATGTTGGACCTTTTGAGATTATTAGAAGAATAGGACCAATAGCTTACCAGCTACAACTGCTAGAGGAAATGGCAGGAATACATGATGTATTTCATGTATGTAATCTCAAGAAGTGCTTAGCAGACGAATCATTAGTAATATCTCTTAAGGACATAGAGGTAAATGAGAAACTTAAGTTTATAGAGAAACCACTGCAGATTGAAGATAGAAATATCAAGAATCTCAAACACAAGAGATTAGTTCTGGTCAAAGTGAAATGGGATTCCATGAGAGGACCAGAATACACTTGGGAGCTTGAGTCAGAGATGCAACGGAAATATCCACACCTGTTCCAGTAGACCTCGAGGACAAGATCTAAAACAAGGTGGGGAGTATATAACAACCCTCCTAAAACCCTTAACATGCTCTAAACTGCCTATAATATACCCCGTATATGAAAAATAACCCTAACATACTTTTATATTATTAAAAATCAAATGAAAACAAAAATATAGGGTTCTCGCGGGGCGCGACCCTCTTGGGAGTGCGAGTCACGGGCCGCGACAAGGTGGCACCAGGTTTCGCCACGTGTCCCCCTCGTGTTAGATCTACGGTGTGAGTCGACCAAGCTAGATCCTAACCTACTACTCTCGCGAGCCGCAAGACAATTAGATCAGGGAGTCGCGAGGCTAGAGCCGCCCCTGATCAGACTATAAATTGAGGTCTCGACCTCAGTTTCAAATCGTTCATAATTTCTTTCTCTCTCAAATCTCTAGTAGGTAAATATTATCGGGTATTATACCACTAAAAAGCGAAGCTCTGCCTCGTTGTAAGTATTATAACCCCTGGTTACGTATTGGTTACTCTACCCGATTGATCTAGGGCTCCGTAACGCATGTCAAATCTCTGCCTGAATCAGTTCGTTGGAGTTCTGTCTTGGTTGTATGGTAATTTAATTTGGGTTATCTTACTAACACGTGTGCATTGTTTAATTTTAATAGATTATAACCATGGAAGTCACCAGGAAGCAGTAGTATTATCTAAGTTAGCAAAGTGAGTCATTCTCTTTTTCTACCACACTGTTTTACCAAAACCTCAAAATGTTTTAAATTATGATAACAATGATTGAGTCTATGTATTCTACAATTATTGTCGGTATGTTGGGGTTTTATATATATTACTTGTTACCGTTGCGAATGGTAGCATGACCAAAAGTTAGGATTGATAGTACCGTGGGTGGTAATTGGGTAGATATAAACATTGTAATCTCTCTCAATACTGTAAAATTATAAAAGCTTGTTTTGATTAAACTGGGATGCACTCGCCAGTATTTCTTGTTGATAAAACTTTTTAAAACGCGTTTCAGGTAACTTAATGTGAAGCTAATAGAAGCCAGCTGGAGAGCACTAAAGCCTTGGAAAAGTGGCTATAAAAGTTACCTAAATAAAAAGAAGTTTGTTTCAATAAATTAGGGTTTATCACAATAAACATATTGTAATGGAAACTTGGATTGTATTCCATGTATTTATTAATTATAGAAGTGTGGTATTTTAACTTTGATAAACTATTTTCTAACTACGGGCCTGATGTTTAATTTCCACTGCCAAATTAATAACACCGATACCACCGGCTCTGTGTAGCTCGCGGCCGCCCGCCCCTCTGGGCATGGGGTTGGGGTTGGGGTTGCGACACTAAGCATATCCTCCATTGTTTGTATTGTCCTTTCGCTTTGTCTGTCTGTTTGTGGATGATAAGTTGTGCTTAGATTTAACCTGGTTCCCATTGCTTTTTGGAAACTTGTCCAAAAATGAGAAGTAAAACGGCTATCTCTATCAGATACAATAGATAAAGGAATTACATGTAATGAAACTATTTCATTTACATATAGCTTAGCTAACTGTTGCATACTGGAAGTTTCCTTAATTGGTAAGAAATGAGCAGGTCAATCTGTCAACAATCACCCAGATTATATCATTTCCTTTTCGAGTCTTGGGTAATTTGGCAACAAAGTCCATTGTTATCAATTCCCATTTCCATATTGGCATTTCTTGTTGCTGTAATAACCCTGAAGGTTTCTGATGTTCAGCTTTAACATGTGAACAGGTCAGACATTTAGCAACATAGTTTGCTATATCCTATTTCATTCCTATCCACCAAAAATTCTTTCTTTGATCTTAATACGTTTTATCACTTCCGGGATGTATCGTATATTTAGACTTATGAGCTTCTTCTAGAATTCTGTGGCGTAGGTTTCCTTGTTTAGGTATCCTTATTCTTTTCTTATGTAATTTCCAAATTCCATCTGATCCTTGTTCTAATTTTCTTAATCATTCCTTTTAAACCTTCAGCATCGTCCTTGAATGTTGTTTCCTGTACCTCTCTAATTTGCTCATTTAGATCTATTTGCATATTTAATTTAAGAGAGCGTACTCATTTTAGCTTTTCATGATACTTTCGACTTAAAGCATCAGCTACTACGTTAGCTTTTCCAGCATGATACTGGATATCACAATCATAATCAGTAAGAATTTCCATCCAGCGTCTCTGTCTCATACTTAATTCCTTTTGCCCAAAAATATATCTTAAACTCTTATGATTGGTGAAGACAACAAATCTATTTCCATATAAATAGTGTCTCCAAATCTTAAGGGCAAAAACTATGGATCCTAACTCTAGATCATGGGTTGTGTAATTCTCTTCATGTTTCTTAAGTTGTCTAGAGGTATAAGCTATAACCTTTTGACGTTGCATTAACACACATCCATATCCTAACTTAGACGCATCACAATAGACTATAAAGTCTTCAGTTCCTTCTGGTAATGCGAGTATGGGTGCGTTAGTTAACCTTTGCTTAAGAATCTTAAAGGCTTCTTCCTGTTTTGGTCCCTATTCAAACTTAACTGATTTACAAGTCAGTTTAGTTATTGGAATGGCTATCCTAGAGAAATCTTGGATAAATCGCCTATAATATCCTGCCAGCCTAAGAAAACTTCTTACTTCTGTTGGCGATTCAGGGACTTTCCATTTGGTAATTACCTCGATCTTTGTGGGATCCACATGAATTCCTTCATGATTAACTAGATGTCCAAGGAATTGCACTTCTTGTAACCAGAATTCATGTTTTGAGAATTTAGCATAAAGCTTATCTTTTCTCAATAATGTCAGAAGTGTATGCAGATGCGCTGCATGTTCCTCTTTACTCTTAGAGTAAATGAGAATATCATCTATAAAGACAATTTTGAATTTGTCCTATGGATTACATATCCTGTTCATCATGTCCATAAATGCAGTTGGGGCATTGGTTAAACCAAATGGCATGACGGTAAATTCATAATGACTGTACCTTGTTCTGAAAGCAGTTTTAGCAATGTCCTCTTCCTGTACTTTCAGTTGATGATATCCTGAGCGTAAATCGATCTTAGAAAAGAATCGAGCTCCTTGAAGTTGATCGAACATATCATCAATTCTCGGTAGTGGGTACCGATTCTTAATTGTAACCTTGTTCAATTCTCGGTAATCAATGCACACACGTTTCGATCCGTCATTCTTCTTAACAAACAAAACCGGCGCTCCTGATGGCGATGAACTAGGTTGTATAAAACCTTTTTCAAGAAGTTCGTTCAATTGTTCCTTCAGTTCCTGCATCTCCGTTGGTGCTAATCGATATGGTGCTTTGGCAGTCGGTGCCGTCCTTGGTATTAGGTGAATTCTAAATTCAACCTCTCTATCAGGTGGTAATCCAGGTAACTTTTCTGGAAAAACATCTGAGAATTTAGATACTATAGGAATATCTTTTAATTCTTTTCCTTTAGTGTTAATGATTATGGAAATCATATACACTATTCCTCCTTTCCTTTCATAACTTGCAGCTTTCATCACAGAGATGAATTTTTTCGACTTAATTGACTTATCTCATTTGATTGTGATCTTTTCACCACTTGGTGTACTTACTTGCACTGAATTTTGATAACATAAAATAATGGCACGATTGGCTACCAACCAATCCATTCCTAATACAACATCGAATCCGGCTAGATTCATTGGGTAAAGGTTAGCAAAGAAATGATGGTTCAGGATTTCTATTCTTGCTCCCTGCAAGATTTCACTAATCTTAGTGGATTCTCCGTTTGCCGTTTCTACCAGGCAGTCTTGTCGAAGTTTGGTTAATGGTTGATCGAGAAGTTGGTAAAAAGAAGTATTGATAAAACTTTGGTTTGCACCAGAGTCAAATAATACTTTGGCAAAAATGTTGTTAACTAAAAATATACCGGCAATCACATCTGGAATCATCTTAGCTTCTTCAGCTGTTAGAACGAATGCTCTGGCATTTTTCTTAGGTCCTTCAGTTGTCATAGCTTTACTGGTTGTTGCTAGAGCTAGTTTCGGACAGTTCGGTCTAATGTGCCCAGCTTCTCCACAATTGTAGCATATTCTGGCGCTAGCCTTTCTCTTACAATCTTCTTCCTTATGTCCTGGGCACTTACAGAAGTTACACGATACAACACACTTTCCTGAGTGCTTCTTTTTACAAAACTTGCAGTAAGGTGCAGAAAAAACATGTTCCTTTTCCACGGTAGGAATTACCAGAATGAAATTCCTGGGTAAGCTTTTGAGCTAAGTTCTTTCTCTGGTTTTCCTCTTGGGTGCGTACCAATTCATCAGTCAGGGTATTGGCTAATTCTACTACTTCTTCTATGGTTTGCGGCCTAGCTGCCTTGACTACGTGTCTAATCTCACTAACTAATCCCCAAACGTATCGGGAGATTAACACTGGCTCAGGTGAGGCTAAGGTTGGCACTATTCTAGCATATTCGAAGAATATGGTAGTGTAACCTTTGCAGTCTATTCCAGTCATTTTATGATTTAGAAACTTATTGGCGATTTGTTCCTTTTCATGAGGATGACAGAATTTTCTTTCGACTATTTCTTTAAAATTAGTCCATTCCATTCTATAAACTCTGTCACTTCCCCTAGACTGGAGAATAGTATTCCACCATTCTAAGGCTGCATTTTTGAAAAGATTAGAAGCAAACATAATCTTATCTTCATCTGCACATTTACTTATTTTTATGACTGCTTCTGTCTTTTCTATCCAGCGCAAGGCTGAAATGGCTCCTTCATTGCTTGAGAATTCTATTGGTTTGCTGGCCAATAATTCTTTATAAGAATAACCGTAAGAGACGGTTCTTCTTCTTTTAGGAAATGGAGCTTGGATTAAAGGTCCGTTATCGTTTACACTCTGACTTGGTTTAGTGTGTTGATGTTTACTTCCATTATTATTTTCTGCTTTTTTAACAATCTTAATAATATAAGGCATAGCATCTATAATTCCTTGTGCTACTATGTGTTGGATGGCACTATAATCTATATGGTTTCCGTTAGTTTCATTATTCTGGTTTTCCTGATTTACTTCGTTGTCCATCTGAATGGTGGACATTTATCAGGTATTAATTATCACAAAATAAAATTTAGTACAAATATTTATACACATCACACAAACAGATTAATAAAAAATGTCGTACATTGCGACTTTTACTCTATTCATATATATGCGTCAATTACAAACTATAACTGGAAAACTAAACACACTAATAGTTATGCATCGATATCTATTTTAGTCTATCTATCTACACACACACACACACATATATATATATATATATCAAAATACAAAATTACACATATATCTAGGTATTATTCTAGGTATCATGTATCCAATCATGTATATCACGCTCGACGTGCTTCCACATAAGCTTTTCTCCTATTTGACGAATTCTATTTCCTTCTTCAACTAACTCATCGCCCCATTGGCGAAGTTCCTGCATATTTTCTTCACTCATGGGTGGTAATGGTACTGGTTCTGGGTCAGGGTATCGAGGTATGGGGTATCCGTAAGGGTATGGGTTTCTTATTACACTCTGCTTCCACCTAGGGATGGCAAAAAAACCCGAACCCGAAATATTTGGGTCGGGTATAACCGAAACCCGATGGGTATGGGTATAAATTTTTATTTTTTTTCGGGTTCGGGTACGGGTATGGGATATTGTAATACCCGACCCGATTACCCGATATATATATACCCGATTACCCGCAAAATAGTCCCGAACCAATATATGTATAATATTTTATTTCCTTATATATTATATATTTAATGTTTGTATTTCTCAAATATCCCAATTCCCAGTTCCCATATACACAAATCCCCCCCCCCCAATTACAAGCTTACTTTTCTGAAACGTCAATCGTCATTTACACTTCTCTACTCCAAATCTCCAATTCAGATTTCAATATATTTCTTCTTGGATACCATTCTTCATTGCTAGTGCAGTAGCTATGTAACACCTCGAAAATTCACGTCCTATAATGTGTTGACACGTGTCATATGTTTGAACGTGTGAAAGAATGTTATGAAAGGATTAAAGTTGACAATCATGGAAAGTATGTGAATATACGGGTTCTAAATGTCAACAGTGAATAAATATATTGTACATTAACCCTACATGATGCTCATACCTTCAAACGAATAAATCATGGATCATACGAAGCAAAATATGAAAGAAAGTGAGAGATTACAAACTACAGGGGTTAAATGTGTCAACATGTTTAAGTTATACCTCTGAGTGACCTTTTGACAAACCCGAAGCTTTGTAACGGTTAATTATGCTCACTAGAATGCACGATATAAATTTCGTAAAGTTTCGTTATCGTATGAGAAAGTTATGATCAAATTCGTGTGCGAAGGGTTAAAGCGTCAACGTTGAAGTTTAGGACTTTTCGGGCGACAATAAAGTTAACCGAGGACTAAACAAAGTGTGTAAATGTCTTGAAGCCCTTATAAATCAATTTAGAGGGCTCATTGTGCAAAACAAGACATGAAAACGACCTTTAGAAGGACCGGGGGCCAAAACTGCAATTAAAGGAAAATTTGTTTGGCTGAATCATACATGCTCGCGTAGCGCGAGCATTATGCCCTTTGCCGTCGCGCTACGCGACGGCCCTATCTGAACAGCCTGCTACGAATTAGTAGGAGCCTTGTCTGCCAAAGCCATTGCAAACGACTTTAACTCGATTTTCCTCATCTTTCTTGACCCCTAAACAACCCCTAAGCACTAGGGACACTTGTGGGAGAGTTATGGTCAGTAGTAGACTTGTGTGTCAACAATTTGTGGTGATTAAATCACTATAAAAGGGCCATGAGTTGCAACCAAGCTCTTCACACCTTCATTCAGCTTTCTGATCATTTCTGGAGCTCAAGTCTTCTCTCAAGTGATCACTAATCAAGCTTAGGACTTCAGTAAGTTTGCTAATCCTTCCTTAATTAAGTTTTAGCTTAGTTATAGCTTAAAAGTCAAACTGTCGTAATTAACGGTTGACTTTAAGATTAATCACTAATGGTCCAGTGATTAGTCGAATCAAAAGTAGTTATAAGTTGGTAATTATGTGGGTAATAAACCCTCAAAAGGGTTCCCCCTGATTCCCACTCTAACTAGGTCAAGTGTCGGGTCAAACTTGTTAAGAAAAAAATCAACAGGATACTTAAATTCTAATTTATGCATAATTAGCAATGTAGAACATATACAACCTGTTTGATCATTAATATAACTTGGTAATTTGTGTAAGAACATGTCTAAACATGTTCAACCCGACAATTTCCTGTTTAGACCCGGTTCGGAACCGAAAGTCGCATAGTTTGACTTTTGCTTTAACTTTCAGTTCTGACCCGTTTAGGCATGTTTTAGAAATGCCTCAGAGCTTTAATTGGACTAGGTTACATGATAGTATAACCCTCTGTGATTATACACCTTGGTTCATTAGTTATCCAATTAATATGCATGATTCCGTTAATTGCTCATATGTTGACCATTATGCCCTTTTCACCTTAAAACGTGATTTTTGAAAATGTAAAAGAGTAGAAACCTTTGTTACTGATATATAAACTTGTACCCAAAATTTGAGATCAATTGGTGGTGTAGATTGAGAGTTATGCTCATTAGCGCAAAATGAAAGCTTTATGTTAATTAAATGGCGTAATTAGCGTATAGCCTAGTTAAGCCTACTTTTTGATATCAAACTCATTACCCATTGATGTAACATGTTATTTTGGGATTTTTGAAGATTTTTAATTAATTTTAGGCTGAGCATAACTTGTAGTCGTAGGCTTAATCCGGTAATTGTCGGTTTTGCCCTTACGGGCCATAAAATGAGTTTTACATATCTAAACGACTCCAAACCTTTTTCTACTGATTACATATGATAGATATATTATTTTAGGCCTTTTAGAATAATAAAAATATCAGCTTTATGTATCGAACCCGTAAATGGCTTCTAATCGCCTTATTAAGTGTTTTTAGCGCATAGTATGTACTAAGACTATTTTTAAACATACAAGGGTGATACCTACTGATATTTAAGGTAAATTATAATATTTTAACAGTAAGCAAAAGTGGTTAAACTCAGACTTCAGTTTTGAGCTTTACGGCTTATGTGAAATTACCAAAATGCCCCTACGGTGCATAGTTTGGTTATAATTGATAAATTTCACATATATACTTTACCCTACTGATATAACTTAGCAAATTGAGTATTTTTGCTGATTACATCAGACCTGTAACTCAGGTTAACACTTAAACTCTTTTATAACCTTTTAAATGACCAAACTACCCCTACGGGGCATAGTTTGTGTTTAAATTCGTTTCGGGCATAACGAAAGACATCTTACTGATTTCACAACATATTTGAAGCATATTAACTTAGGAAACCTATATATGGCTCTTACGGATACCCGTTACGCTTATTACGTGTTCGGTTCGGTTTATGTAACAAGTTTACATAAATTAGCCGAAACGGGTCAAACCTTATCGGTTTTATCTCAAAATCCAGAATGTGTATGAAATACCCATATTAAGAAAGTCTCCGAACTTGTCGGGTCTAAATCACATTCTATCCGGTCTTCGCTTAATAATGCGTACGAACCGTATCTTTGAAACTAACCGGTCTAAGCTTAAGCTTAACTAAAGACCCGTTAGGATTCTAATGGGTTATTATAAAACCTTCGTTCCAGATTACGAGGACCAGTAAAAGCTACTTGCATTTGCTTATTGTGATTATTACATTGCTCAGGTAAATACTTTTAACTTATTTTCCCTATACGGGCTTGGGTTACGGTATATAGAATACCGCTTGGTCGGGTGTCAAATCTTCCATCGTTAGGTGGTTAATTGAATAATTTGATCGGCCCGTTTAAACAGTTTTGTTACTTAAAAGCCTTTGGGGGGTTAATGACCATGTCCCGGATATCCCTGGCATCATTTTACGAAATGGCCACGACTTAAGCGCGGGGTGTAGGCGTACACCCGTCAGTGCACAAAAGAATAATGTGGTGTGTCTATTGATCTTTAACCCGAACACGATCCGGGCTACTGAACGCATAAGGAACATGTAACTCGTTCACAAGATTATAATATTAAATAATTCTCCCAAGTTATAAAATGTTTATGCCATGTGCATCCAAACCAATTTTAAATCATTTTCCAAAATGAGTCAGTTGATTGTATTTACCAGTGTAAACTGACGTATTTTCCCAAAAATATTAAATGCAGGTACTAAACGTAATTGGCTGGATTGTCTCCTTAGCATCAATAAAGAGTCTCGCAAGCTTAGATGCCTGAAGTCTGTTGAACTATTGTTTCCATTTATTTCCGATCCGTCTGTGGATAAACTTCCGAATATTGTGACATTTGATATTACAATATTAAATTCGGTTGAAACTTATCTTTTATATTGCTTCCACTGTGCATATTAAATATTGTGTTGTTTGACTATTATGTTGTCAACCACGTCACGATACTCCCCACCGGGCCCACCGGTGACACGTGGAAATCGGAGTATGACAGGTTGGTATCAGAGCCAACACTGAGTGAACTAAACACTAGGCTATTTGTGTTTAATCTCAGCTACACAATTGCACATTTTCAACTTTCGAGTCTAGACAAATAACATAGGACAAATTCTACCTTGTTTGGTTTTACTTTGTCTTTTATTTTATTTTATATGTTTATTGTTATCTCATACTATATTGACAGGATTGAAAATGCCGCCAAGATTCTTCCGAAGAAGAGGACGAGGAAAGGGGCCAATCACCGTCCCCAATGACGACGAGGTTGGACCTTCGCATGTGCGAGCTCCTTCTACTACCGAGAGTGATGATCCTCGACAGAACCGGAGGAACCTGTTCGAGCCGGCTAGACGATCGGTCTCGCACAGCTCTACACCTCACGTCCAAAACCCTTATGGGCCACAGCCGGAGTATGAGCCCAACAATCCTCAACCCTCCCACATACCCTTACAGCGATCCTTATCGCATCATTCTTTTGGTGACCCCACACCTGTCTTCAGGGGCCGGTTTAACCCGGCCAATTACATACAAGAACCCGTGGGTTTTAACCCACTGGGGCCAGATGATCATTTCTCCGGAGATCATGCGGAAGATATGGACGAGGACACGGATCCCGTCGAACCTGCTAGTGGTACACCGAACCACCCAATAGAGATCTCGGATGGATCTTCTTTCCACGGATCACCCTACGGTGGTCCAGACAGCTTTCAAGCCATGTTTAACCGGCACGAGTGGTATTTTACACCTCCTCGCCATTCGTCGCCTCAACAGCAGCAGCAGCCGCATCAGCAACAGGATCCCTCTGTGGATTCAAGATTCGTGGCAGTCACGCCACCGCCTCCACCGCCACCAGTGCAGCCGACACCTCCGCAACCGCCAAGGCGAAGGAGAACCGGTGCACGCATGTCTGCACGAGCAGGGGATTTTCATTTTAGCTCCCCTCGTCAATCCAGTGGCAGTCACTATCCGCCACATCGGGAGGACCCACAAATGGGTGGACCTTCTAGCCCATCTGTACCGCAGCCACCGCCAATGGGTTTTGATAACCCAATTCCAGCATACACGGGTTCTATGGCATACAACCCGTTTGAGCCACCGGTTCACACCAACTACGGGTACGCTGAGGCCGACCCATACATGGTAGCAGCCAATTATAACGCCTTGCACCCGGAAGGACCTTACGGAGCTCCATGGGGAGTAGGTTACCCAACACATGGGTACCAAATACCCCCTAGGCCTATTATTCGGACTCAATCGCAGCCGCCAAGGTTCTCCCCACCAGAGCGTGAAGAAATCCTGCAAAGGTTAGATCAGGTTGAGCGAAACTTTCACCGTGACCGCAGGGAGAGACAGAGCTTCTTCCAAGGATTGACAAGCTTGATCAAAGGGAAGAGCAAGAAGGACCACTAAATCCTTCCATTTATTGTTGAGCCCCTGCATGGGCCTGTATTACTGTATTTGTTTAAACCCCTGCGTGGGTATGTGTGTTTGTTTTGACCCCTGTGTGGGTCTATTTTTCTGTTAACCCCTGCGAGGGTATGATGTTTGTTTAAAGTCCCTGCGTGGACTAGTATGTTTGTTTAAAGTCCATGCGTGGACTAGTATGTTGCTTGACCCCTGCGTGGGTAAATGTTTGTTGAAAAGACCCGTTTAGGGCAGCGTGTAATATTTTAATAAATTAATGGAATGTTTGTTTTATAAATTTCATGTTTGCCATTATGTGCATAAATAAATTATATATGAAATAAATAAATTTAAATCATTCCTTTTGAAATAATCTGCCTAAGTAATTATTAATTAAGAATCTTAAAGAGTGAAACATAGCCTTTGGGTCATTATAAGACCGGGCCAAGATGGTAAGACCTGTTCAAAAGATTCAAATCACAGTTAACATCTGAAAACATGTTAACACTCCTGGCAGACGTGATTAGTTAAAATCACACACATCATTTTTATAAGGATCTTTCCAAAGATTCCTAACCCAATTTAATGATCTCTGAATCATGGGTTTAAATCATCAATTAAGATGATTATATTTTGACCATACGTTGGTAATATAGTGCCTACGGGCCCTGCTCATTTCCATATGAGCCAAAAGACAGTGGTAGCGATGACTCCCTGTCAGATAAAGGTAATGAACTAGGTTCAAACCTTCATGCTTGATTCTCTGAAATCATAACTTATAATTTATAAATGTCCTTGTGACTAGGCCTGTTGTGCCAATATACCTTCATGCTTTGATTCTCTGAAATCATAGCTTATAATTTAAAAATGTCCTTGTGACTAGGCCTTATGTGCTAATATATATGGTTATTGTCTATAATTAGGATAAATTATAATTGAAATCCTAATTAAATGCGATTAATAAATTAACCAAATATGGTTTCTGTTTACCATGGTTAATGAATTACCCTAAGGGGTAATTCCATAATAAACTCCCAAATAAACTATTGTCCTTGTTTTCTGTAACAGTTCAATTAAAATGGCTAACTCAGACGAAATTAATAGCCATCCAGTGGAGAATATTGACAACGCCCGAGTTCATTTAACGGGTGCTGAATTAAAAGCGTTGGTTGACGACGCTGTTACTAAGGCATTGGAGCGGCAGTACGAAGAGTATAGTGGGACTCGGAGTAGGACCCTATCTACTCCGCATTCGAAGCCACCTTCCAAGAAGGATGAACCCAAAAAGGATGATGATAGACTCTCCTCAAACCACAACAGTGCTCCATCTCTGCAGATCGTACCGAAACAGGGGACCCAGGACAAGGGTTGTTCCTATAAATACTTCGTTTCATGCAAACCCCGGAATTTCACTGTGGAGAAAGGAGCCATTGACTGTATGACGTGGTTAGACGAGATGGACACGGTAGTGGATATCAGCGGGTGCGCTGAGAGGGATATAGTCAAGTTTGTGTCGCAATCTTTTAAAGGCGAAGCTTTAGCCTGGTGGAGATCACTGATTCAAGCCACCGGGAAAATCCCGTTGTACAACATGTCGTGGGATCAATTTGATGCCCTCATCAGGGAAAATTACTACCCCCAGCATGAGGTTGAGAAGATAGAGTCTGATTTTCTATCATTGGTTATGACAAACCTTGACTGTCAAGCTTACCTCACGAGCTTCAACACAATGTCCCGGTTGGTTCCATATCTGGTGACCCCGGAACCAAAAAGAATAGCTCGTTTTATCGGTGGTTTAGCCCCCGAGATAAAGGCAAGCGTGAAGGCTTCTTGGCCAGCTACTTTTAGATCTGTAGCTGACATATCTTTGTCCCTCACCTTGGACGCGGTCAGGCAAAGATCGCTGAGGAATAAGGATGCTGAGAAGAGAAAACGTGAAGATGATAGTTCACGGAGGTCGAACAAGAAGCACCGTGGAAACGGTGACAACAAGAGGGGATCTGAGTCAAGGAAAGATGGGCATCACTCTGGTGAGAAGCCCAAATGCAAGATTTGCAAGAAACAACACTTTGGAAAGTGCAGACTAGAATCGAACTCGCAAAGAACTTTTGCTTGCAGGATATGCAAGTCCAAGGATCACAAAACCTTGGATTGCAAACAGCTGAAAGACGCAACGTGCTACCGTTGCAATGAGAAAGGGCACATTAAAACCAACTGCCCTGAATACGCCAAGAAACCTGAAGAGACCAAGAAGACAAATGCTAGAGTCTTCAGAATAGATGCCAAAGAAGCGGTTCTAGACGACAATGTGATTACAGGTACTTTCCTTGTAAATGATGTCTTTGCAAGAGTACTATTTGATTCAGGCGCTGATAAGTCGTTTGTAGATCATAAGTTTTGTGAATTGTTGAAATTGCCTGTTAAAACTTTAAGTGTGAAGTATGAGGTGGAGTTAGCAGATGGCACCATAGAAACCGTCTCAACTGTGTTAGATGGATGTGTCATATCCATTAAGAACCATTCTTTTCCCCTGTCCCTACTTCCCTTCAAGTTAGCCTGTTTTGACATCGTGTTAGGCATGGACTGGTTATCTCTTAACCAGGCCCAAATTGTCTGTAACAAGAAACAAGTGGTGATTAAGACTCCGTCTGGTGAATCACTTACCATTCGGGGAGATACCCAATATGGGCTGCCTGAGCAAGTGACTATTGTTGGACCGTTCTACGACCTTAAACCGTCAGTTAAGGCAATTCATCTTTGCGTACGAAGGCGGAATCAACGTAAACAAAGTCATAACAGCTCTAATCCTTTTAATCTTTCTTTTCTGATTGATTTGAGTGCTTGTACAATGTTTTCTGATACAAATCCGGCAGCACTTCGTGTTTCACACAATGACCTCTCTCCCTAACAAATGAACCCACACAACCTATTTATAAGCAGATGATTTCGCTTGAAACAGTCTGAAGCGAAATCATGAGTTGTTGATTTCTTTTGAACTGATTTCAAGCGAAATCTTCAAGTTTATTCACTACAAACCCTAATTTAACCCTATTGTGTGATCATTCAAACAATTCTAAACACAAGACTTGATTATGACGTAATCAACAGACATTTAGTGCACCAACAGACTCCCCCTTGGATGTTGATGAAGTCTTTGGCTTCAAGTCTTTGTCTTTAACAATCTTCAAACATTGAAAAAACTCTCATCAATCTTTATCTTCAATCTTTAAACTTTAAACTTCAATCTTCCCTTTGGCTGTTGATCCAGACTCCCCCTTTCACAGACTCCCCCTCTCAATATGCTAGAATCTGAGAAATCTGGTTCAAGCTTTTGACAATTAGCCTCCATTGGAAATAATGAAGTCCAAACCTGTTACTCAACCAACAAACATTACAATTCTATCTTTTCAATCAATAAATCACAAAATCAATCAGTTTTAACAATCCACTCAAGTATTCAGGTCCAAGTTAATGACCCTGATCACTTGATTAATCTACCAAGTCCAAATTAATGACCTTGGTTGATCTTTTGACGAATCAATACTGATTTTAAAACAACAATTTCAAACATTTTCTGAAAATAACAAGTATCAAATTAATGAACTTGTTTTTGACTTTTCAAACAATTTAAACTTCATCAAAGATAAGCTCTCCTCATTCTTCAGTCCAGAATCTCCTGCATCTGCTTCAAACATCTGAGAATCCAACAATCAACTCTCCACTTTGGTTTGTCAGAAAAATAAAGCAAAAATAAAATCTTTTTGGATTTTATAAAGTGTTCTAAACTAAGAAATGAACTACAGAAAACTTAAATTGCAGAAAGTAAACAAAATAAACTATTTACAAACTTATTTTTGGTGAGCGTGTTAGGGAATCATATCAGCTTTTCAGACAAATCACAAGTACCGTTAAGCTTCATTTCATACAACAACAACAACAACCATACCCAGTATATCCCACAGATAGCAGAGCTATTTATAGGGTCTAGGGAGGGTGGGATGTAGACAGACCTTGCCTCTATCCATAGGGATAGAGAGGCTGCTTCCAAAGAGACCCTCGGCTCGAAAGCGAACAGCAAACCAACATACCAAGTCAAAGAATACAGAAATAAGAGGTCGCCCATACTAAGAAAGTGATAAGAGTGGGACAATATAATGTGAATCATGTATTATGGCATGTAATATCATTTTGGGCGTAAACATAATGTAAATAACGTATAAAAGCATACAACATCATAGACACAAGAAGGCAATCATCG
>JARYGA010029051.1:0-31365 GCA_030545235.1 Helianthus tuberosus | reverse complement strand
GGCACAGGAGCAAGTCCGTGAACAGGTCAGTACTTTCGTACAGCAGAGAGACGAACTTGACTCCTGGATGAATGTGATATATTATCACTTATTTGTTTGGACATGTGATTGTTGATCACTTATTGAGGTCGAATGCAATATGTACACGTATGTATAGTATCATGGAAGATCTAGACTTGCGTCCCCGTTATTTTTCGGTAAAAGATACAACCATGATACCCAGATGATAAGCAGCATAAAGACCGAATATCTCAGAACCTCGGCAATCTCTCAAACGAAATTTCGGTACTAAGACCATATGCCAATGAATGGTTCCCACCTGGTCTTCAGTCGATTTAAGATTTATATCACCCTGCACACTTTAAAATGATTGTGAGCCTACCAATACATCTTATATAGAGCTGCTTATCGTTTTTCAGTTTAGGTTTAAAGAGGTTTGGACAGACCACTGATGTACTATCATTTTCTCTTTTGCTCGCCAGGAAACTCATTTTTGTTTTTCTATTGTTTTTGTGTTTTTGAAATTTTTTGATGTTTTTGGATTTTCAAATTTTGGTTTACTCCCCCTAAAGGCAACAAACTAAGATAAATTTAAAACACAAAGGTATTTACAAAAATGATTTTCCGATGTTGGTTTTACTCTGGCTTGACCTTAATGCCGTTTACCAGTAATAAAAAGTCAAATCTTGATTTGTCAAATGCTTTTGTAAAAAGGTCGGCACATTGGTCATCGGTGTGGACGTAAGCAACATCGATTAGCCTTTTCTCAAAGCAATCACGTATGAAGTGATACTTAATTTCGATGTGCTTAGTCTTTGAATGCTGCACAGGATTTCTAGTGATCTGTAATGCAGCAGAATTATCAACGTAAATAGGAGTAGTTAGGAATTCAAAACCGTAGTCGCGCAATTGTTGTTGGATCCATAGGACTTGGGAGCAACAACTTGAGGCAGCAATGTATTCAGCTTCGCATGTTGATGTAGCGACACACGTCTGTTTCTTACACTGCCATGTGACTAGGCGATTTCCCAAAAACTGACATCCAGCCGTTGTGGATTTGCCGTCGATTTTGCATCCGCCAAAATCAGAATCACTGAAAGCGATCAAGTCAAAGTTATTATCCCTAGGGTACCATAGACCGGTGTCAGGGCAACCCTTCAAATAACGAAAAATCCTTTTTACAGCTGCAAGATGTGAGGCCTTCGGGTTGACTTGATATCTGGCAAGCAGGCACGTTGGGTACATTATATCTGGTCTTGATGCTGTGAGGTACATAAGAGATCCGATCATCGCGCGGTAGAATGAGGGGCTAACAGCTTCACCCTTCAAGTCTGGATTAATTCCGTGATTTTGCGGCAATGGGGTACCGATGGGCGTTGCATCAGACATCTGGAACCGGCTCAAGATGTCCCCAACATATTTAGTCTGATGGATGAATATCCCAGACTCAGTTTGTTGCACTTGTAGGCCCAAAAAGAAAGTCATTTCCCCCATAGCACTCATCTCGAATTTATCCTGCATAATGCGCTCGAAATTCCTACACAAAACATCATTAGTAGAACCAAAGATAATATCATCAACGTATACCTGTACCAGTAGAAGATCTCCATCTTGTTCTTTGACTAAAAGAGTACAATCGATAAGACCTCTGCGAAATCCATTCTCCAGCAAATAATTAGATAAGGTTGCGTAACAAGCTCGCGGTGCTTGATGTAGACCATATAGAGCTTTGTTGAGCAACCAAACCCGATCGGGATGGATAGGATCTTCAAAACCTGGAGGCTGTTCGACGTACACCTCTTCTTCCACCACACCATGTAAGAATGCACTTTTGACGTCCATCTGGTAAACCTTGAATCCTTTGAATGAGGCATAAGCCAGAAAGATTCGAATTGCTTCCAGACGTGCAACAGGTGCATAAACTTCGTTGTAGTCGATCCCTTCAATCTGACGAAAACCTTGAACGACTAATCGTGCTTTGTTCCGAATAACAACCCCAGGGTCATCCTTTTTGCATTTAAACACCCAACGGGTACCAATCTTCTTGTAACCAGCAGGTTTCTCTACGAGTTTCCAGACACCAAGCTTCTGGAATTGTTGCAGTTCTTCCTGCATTGCTTCAACCCAAGAGTTATCTTTCAAAGCTTCCTTCCAAGTTCTTGGCTCTTCCTGTGAGACATAACACACGAAAGACCAATCGTTTTGTTGACCAGATTCTCGGATAGCTGCATACAAGCCTGCATTGTTGTTGTTCCGCAACATGTTTCTTGTTTGAACGCCACTCTGTACATTTCCGATGATGTTTTGTTGAGGATGGGTATTGTGAATCCTTGTCTCTGGATTATCTTGAGCTGGAATATTTGAACCCAGATTGTTGATATTGAGATCAACAATCAATTCAATGCCCGGAATTGACGAAGAGGATGATGCAGTAGCTTCAGCTGTTCTAGGGGCGTCCACTGGAGGAGTGCCCTCTGAAGTACCATGAACTGCTGTTGTTGGAGCTTCTTGATCTGCATCGAGGAATTCATCATCCTCTGAAGATTCGTTCAATTCGGTAGCATCGTGAAAATCCTCATTGTCGAGAGCATTATTGTTCACTGAAGAAGGTTCTTTATTGACAATAATTGGACGAACCAACGGTGAATCTGTTGCATTGTCACTCTCGAAAAACATCCTTGCTGCAGCATTTTCTTCTACTGCTTCAACATTGATCGAATTGAAAAAGTCATCGTACTCAAACATCCAAGGTTGACCAGGACATTTGACTGGCAATGTGTGCCTTTGAACTCTGACCTCAGACCATTCCTCGACCCTTTTAGTCTCTAGATTCCAGACTCTTAAGTTTGGGGTGGAATACCCAAGAAAGTATCCTTCAATTGCTTTAGCCCCAAACTTTCCATTAGGATCGATTATTGTGCACGGAGCTCCAAACGGTTCAAGATATGACAAATCTGGTTTCCGTTTATTAATAAGCTCAAAGTAGGTCTTGTTGTGCCTTTTGACTGTAAGGACTCGGTTCAACGTGTAACATGCAGAGGCCACAGCTTCAGTCCAGAAGGGAATCGGCAACTGTGACTCTACCAACATTGTCCTAGCAGTCTCGATCAATGTACGATTTTTACGTTCAGCGACGCCATTTTGTTGAGGAGTGTAAGCCGCACTAAATTCGTGAAGAATACCTTTTGAAGTGCAAAACTCCGCCATGGCATGATTTTTGAATTCTGTACCATTGTCGCTACGTATCCGTCTAACTTTCAACTTATACAAATTCTCAATCTGAATGATCAAGTTTTTGATAATACCGAAAGTTTCACTCTTGTGTGCCATGAAAGCCACCCAAGAAAATCTTGAATAATCATCAGTTATCACGAGGCAATATTGATCATTCCGGATGCTTTTATGCTTGACAGGACCGAACAAATCCATGTGCAAACGTTCAAGAGGAACAGCTACCGTGTTGATCTTCTTTGTCGGGTGTCGCTTCTTCGTTTGTTTTCCTTTTTGGCACGAAACACAGACGTCTTGAAGATGGAAGTTTTTAAGAGGAACACCATTCACCAATTCATTTGACACCAAATGATTCATTTTGCGTAAGTGAATGTGACCCATTCGTCTGTGCCAAGAGATTGAGTCTTTTTCTGTGGCTTTGGAAACGAAACAGGTTGCTTATGCAGACGTTGTGATAGCTTGGCTCATATCAAGGACATACAAATCATTTATCCTTGGAGCCGACAAGAGAATCCATTCTTTTGGAATTTTGAAGCCGGGTTTCAGCACATAACATCCATTTGCATCAAAGTGTACTGAGAACTGCTTATCACAGATTTGTGAAACGCTGAGAAGATTGTGATCAAGTTGTTGTACAAAGTTGATCTTATCAAAGCTAACAACCCCGTTGGAAATCATTCCTTCACCCGTAATATATCCGCCTTTATCTCCAGCAAAAGCAACATAACCTCCTCTAATAGATTTGACGTCGTAGAGAAGCTTCATGTCGCCTGTCATGTGCCTGGATGCCCCACTATCAACAATCCAATTACTACTGATAGTTCCTCCTGGAACACCCTGCACATGAACTCACATGATTAGTTGGAGATGGGGACCCAAGCCATTGTGGTCTTGGGTCTTCCATTTTCATCAACAACAATAACTTCTATTCTTTGATGATTTGAAAATTGTGATGATCCCCCTGAATTTGTGGTCATTTTAGGTTTCCATGTCTGTTGAGTTTTACCAGTTTGATTGTTTGACAAATTAACTTCGTGATTATTTGAAGTTTTTGAAAACTTTGAACTTTCTGGTTTAACTGAAACAGATGTTTTGTTAACCACATCGGTTTTAATTGCCTTTTCAATTTTCTTGACCTGTTGGCATTTCTGTTTCTTTTCCCTTTCTTTTACAAGACGGGGATCTTGTTTTACAGAAACAGATCGCTTGCGGTCAGTTTGGTCACGGGAATCATCAACTTTGCCTTTTTGTTTATGAAGATATGGACAATTTCGAATTACATGTCCAATTGTACCACATTCAAAACATGATCTTCGTTCAACAAACCCCGAAGTATCATGTGATCGTCTTGCCGATGATGATGAACTTTGTGATCTTGAGGTACTAGGTTTCGAACAGTTTGGTTCATTTCTTTTCAACACTGTTGCTTGTTTAACAAAATCTAAGTTAGAATTGTTTTCAAACGTTTCAATTTTGTCCGTTCCCTTTGATTTCACAAAGTTCACATTCTTGTTCTTCTTCTGATTCGGCTTCCTTTGACTTTGAGTCGGTGTTTTACCTCTTGGTTTGGTATGGTTTTGCTGCGTGTTCACTGTTGGTAATTTTTTATTGCCATATTGTTTTCGAACTTTGGCCTTTGGGATAGGAGGGCACTGTGTTACCACAACGTGTGATCCTGTCTTTCCCAAAAACTTACTTGTCGAATTTCCAAAGACTTTACTGATTAAGGATTGATTAACATTCTTAATAGGAAAATCTTTGTCAGAATAGATTTTATCATCACCAACAAGAGTGTACAGCAAATCCACCCTATCCGACTCTTTTGCTGATGTGGACTCGGTTGTAGCAGTCTTAGCGGGCTTTGCGGGAGGATCACATAGAATATGATTCTCAAGAGGTATGTCCTCTTTTTTGATTACCGCATCAGACTTTGCCGAATCAGTATCATCAGATTCATCATCAGAAGAATCAGCATCCTCAATCACAACTGGAGGATCCTGATTCTGTTCAACAGAAGACACACATGTATCTGCTGACACATCCGATTCTGATGATACTTCCTTCTTGTATCCGAGTCCTGTTGCAAATTCCTCAACATCCAAAGGAACAGATGGTTCAAAGTGAGTTCTATACTCCTCATCAGGCAGGGCATCGTAATTGTTTCTCACGGGTGGTGGACATTTCTTGTAACCTATGCATGTGACATCCCGTTTCTCTTTCTGTACGTCAATGATGTGATCCAACACGTAGCTAGAGCTCAAATAACTGTCTAGCTTAAGTTGGATCGCCTCACTTTCAGTTTTGACACAAGCCATTTCTTTTTGCATTATCTCAAGGCGAGTTATATACAAATTAATGTCAGTTTGTTTTCTGGAAACCATTTTTGTTAGCTCGGTTTTATCTTTCTTTAATTTCTCAATTACCGATTTAAACTCCTTTTCATGGTTTTCATAAAACATGTTGGCTTCAGTGCACTTCGAAAGATCCACGGTCAGTTTCTGATTGTGAATGAATGTCACATCATATTTCTCTTGCAAAGCCTCGTGTTTGCTTTGCAATTCACACCACTTATCATTCAATGAAACATGTTTGTCTTGCAAGTCAAACAAACTAGCTTGTAAAGCATCATGTTTGCCTTGCAACTCAGACATGTTTGCTTCTAAATCAGCACATTTAACACTCAAACTATCACAATTATCACAAATAGCATCAGTGGGTTCATCGACACATACCTGACTTGATGAACTGTCGACATTAGCCATAAAGGCTGAATGGAGAGAAGACGAAGAATAAGCAGCTTGATCCACCAAAATAGATCTTCTTTGAGTTCCTGTTGCAGTTTCTTCCAAAAGCTCATCAATATATGCATCGACTGACGCACTTGATATGTCATCTACATGATCATCGCCTAAACTCGAGGATTCTTCATCTGAACTTCTACTGTAACCAGAAGAGTCTTCATCTTCAGAAGATTCATCACCATTGGTGGAAGATTCTCCACCACTGACGTGCTTAAGATCCTTGACAACCTCAGCAAAACATGCTGTTCCATCTGGAGCATCACCGCTCAACTGTATTGACCAATCACAACCTTCATCTACTTGAACCACAAGTGCCTGGTTGGCATTTGATGGTCCCGCTAGGCTTTGGTTGTTGACAGGTATCAACGTACGCTCATTGTTCCTGTTCTGATTCTGCTGATTGCCTTGATTTCTGAAGGGATTCTGGTTTCCATGTTGTGCTGGCCTTGTACATTCCCTTTTAAATGACCCCGTTCACCACAGTTAAAGCACTTCACTGCCTGTTTATCGAACCCATACTTGGTGTCTTTCTTACTTTCCAAGCTGGTTCTGCCAGTTCTTTCCATGAAATCCTTTGCCCTCCTTACTGCACTTGCAAAGGCCCATTTGATATCCATCAAATCCATCTCTTCCTTATCAATCTGCTGATAGTCTTCTTGTGTCAGATTAATGTTCCCAATCTGACCTTCCACTAACCCACAGTATGCGCTCACCAAAGTGTTTAGCAGCTCCATGTGTTCCTTTGCTACTTCCACACTGACTTTAGAAAAGCTTGAGGTGTCGAGCCGCACTGTATTTGGCTTTGATTGCTGACCAGCAGATGATGTGCTTCCATAACACCCTTGTTGTTGAGTAGGAAATGGATTCCCATACATGTCTGTTGTTGAAGGAGGCTTGACCGGAACTTGGATAGGATTGCCATACATATCTGTGCTAGACACAAACGCCGTCTGAATTGGAGCATGTGAGATTGGTCTTGCAGGGGTGCTAGATGTTCCATAATACATTTCAGGATTAAATGGAGCATGTGAGATTGGTCTTGCAGGAGTACTAGGAGTTCCATAATACATTTCAGGATTCTGTGGCACTAGAACCCTTTTCGCCTTAATGGTTTCTTCCTGATTTTTATTCTCCAGAAGTTGAATAAAGTCATTGAAGTTTGTTGTAGCCAAAATGCCATTGAGCTTCAGGATTTCCAAGAAATTACTCCCATTGTGGTGGCAAAGCATCAGCAAACTTGGTGACGATTTCGATTGGAGTCGTTATCACTCCAAAAGTTCCCATTTCAGTCAACAAATGAGAAAATCGACTCGTCAAATCTCCCAAAGATTCTTTATCCATGCATGTAAACCCATCAAACTCTTTCTTGAGTAGACCTTTTCTCAATTGGCGAGTCGCTTCGTTTCCTACACCTCTCGTCTTCAACGCATCCCATAATTTCTTTGTCGTTTTGAAGTTGACAAATTGATGGTAAATATCCTTGCTTAATGCTTGAGTAAGAATGGCATAAGCTTTCTTCTCTAAATCATAGACCTTCTTCTGATCTTCCGAAAGATCGGCAAATGTTGCAGCAGAGGAAGCGGCAACCTCGATAGTTTGATCAAAATCTGTGGTGAAACGTAACCACAATTCCGTGTTTTGTCCAAGGACGTATGTATGAGATCTGTCAATCCATCCCGGATATTCGCTTAAGTGCATCAACTTTTGGAGGCCGATTCAAACTTCCGGTTTCGCTCTCGCTTAAGAGAATGCTTTGAATACTTGGAGTTTGATTTGATACGAATGCCCATTGACCGGTAGAAATTGCATTAGCTTGCGAAGATACCGGTGCGGAAGATTCGGCCCACGAAGGAGACAAACTCGTGTTTCTATACTTTCCGCTATCCGGAGACGGAGTACCATAATACATATCTGTATTAACCGGAGTACCCCAAATCGGATTCATTTTTGATCAAGAAAAAATGAATACCTGAAAATCACACTTAAATCAAACAGTTAAATCACTTTCTTCAAACCTTCTGTTAAAAAAATGACAATTATCTCGACGAAACAAAGTCCCACGAAACAGACTTAGACTTGTTATTTTTACGAAACAGATTTTGATGGATTTGGGCTCCCAGACGAAACAAGCCCAAATAGAAAGATGAATATTTAATTTCGCTGGTAATATACAAGTGATTTCGGCCTAAGCAGTTTGGTTTTTGGCAACAACAGTGATTCTGAAGTGATTTCGGCAATAAGGTAAGGGTGAGTGTTTTCGGCAAAAGGATTTCGGCCCAGATGTGAATTAGGCCCACAGTTGATTTCGTTGAAAAAGGCCCAATTCTGTTGTGCAAGCCCAGTATTCTTGTGCGACTATCAGATCCTTAATTTCGCTGGCTTTTCTGTTAATTTCGCTGGCTTTTCTGTTAATTTCTGTGACAACCCTCGAATTTACATGTAACCGTACAGTTTATTAATAATAATTAATGTGCTTGACGACTGTGTGGAATCACTTAACTGCTTTCTGATATCCATGTTATGCTTAAACGTACTTGTTAATATACTAATAGTGTACAGAAAAGTTACTAAATAGTCCTGTGTAATTTCCTAAGTGTTAGAAATTAAAAACGTTACAAAAATATACATATAGGACGCTTTGCGGATTAATTAAGCAGTTTAACGGAACAGTATCGAACCGAACAACCGGACTTTACCCGGAACACAAAAATATTGTTAAACACATTGTTTATACTTTTCTGAACTAGTTAGGGTCCCCGAATACCCTAACACCCACCAAAAATACCAAGTAACTAACACTTATAAATAATACTTGGATGTGGACCTTAATTTAACTAGATAGTTGGAATTTTCAATTAGACCCCCTCCCCATATCCTTGAAATCGATCACATGCCCCATATCCAAGATCTTGCAAGATTCACTAAATCTCTAAATTGTTTTTAAATAGATTTGGTTAGATATGGTTGCACATAAGGGAACAAGGGGACCAATGGACAAACACTTTATGTTGGTTATAAGAACACATGCACCATCACCATTATCACCAACACATCTCATTCTCTTTCCCCCTCCCACTCTCGGCCATAACCTCCCCATACACCACCACCATTTTTTTTGTTTTCATCCATCATTTCCAAGTGCTTCTCAAGGTGCAAGGAGGTGAATTAGGAAGCTCGGTGTTCTCGGAAGTGGAAGGACCTTCTTCGTTTGCTTTTAACCACCATTTTTCTACACTCGAACTCTCCTAGCCTTGTGCTAGTGGTAAGAACTTAGATCCGTTCATTCTTCATGTTATTTAAGTGGTTAATAGGTGATTTGATGATTTAAAGTTATGAAACACTAAAGAACTTGCACTAGAGTCTTGAACATGTTGGTTAAAGAGTAACTAGTGGTGTAAATCATGTAGATCTTGTGTGATTATGATGATTGGGTGATTATCTGATGCTTTACTGAATGATATTAGTATATGATGTTGTTGTGGTCACTAAACTTGTTAAAGGAATCGATCGAACACGATTTAGAAGGTTAAACACAAAAGAATCAGAATCTGTCTAACTTTTACAGCCCACTTCTGTTGGCTGTAAACAGGTCTTAACCTCAACGAAAAATCGATATTTTGAATCTAAAATATGTTATTATGAAATACGGTTCTAATGGCACCGGAATCGTAATTTTTGGACTCCGTTTACTATTTTTAAAGTGTTAATTTGTAACAGCTACTTAAGCTGAATTTTGACAGCAATAAATGGGTGTCGTACTTTCAGTCATAACCTGAGTTTTGTGATGAATCGGACCATGAAAATTTTACTGTAGATGATAACTGAAGTATTTGTAATTACCCCACTGGAATTTCGCAAATCGGACTTACGATGAATTTTTAATAAATTGTTTCGTGGACTGTGGTCAGAAATACATAAATCTGAGTTCAGTCCCGAATATGAATTTTTATAAAATATTGGTGATGAACCGGACCCCGATATTTTTACACAATAAAATATGGAACGTTTGAGACACTCTGTAAAAATTTGGGAATTTTTGGAACATGTTAACTATTTTATTAAAATCCCCGAAAACAGCCCAGTTTCGAGTATAAAAGCTGAAACGACATAAGTAGTGATTTGCGCGTCTAAATGTCGAGTATGCTATCTGTGAATGATTTGACATGTTATATATGTTATGTGCATTATCGTATGTTTGATTTTGAGTGGGGAATGGACGGGAAACTTAGATGGGCATAAACCGTTACAGTGATGCATGTTATGTGATAGATACGTGTAGGAACTTTGTGTTCTATTTGAAAGCCACTAAATGACTAACTGGTAAATCATACTAGGACGTGATTGACCGACCTTGACTGTTAGCTATATTGAGAATCTAACCGAGCAAACCGAGGTGAGTTCACACACTTTCTAAGGCATGGGATTCCCGGTGGTTTGGGAATGGGTTAAAGAATTAAAACTAAATCTACATATCCTCCTTGGGTAGGATATGTACGGCCATCCTCCATAGAGCGGATGCCATTATTAATCCTACGAATTCTCCTGGTGCAGAATACGTACGTTCGTCCTCCTGGTGCAGGACAACAACCTTAAAACTAGCTAGACAAAACTCTATCATGAAGTCCCTCAATTTATATCGACTTAATCGCCGAGGCCAATGGCGAGCGGGTCATTAGTTAATAGCGCTATTAGGTTTAACAAACCTCACACCGTGCCAGTCGGACGGGCGTGTACTAATGGACTATGGCAGACTGTCAGTGATGATAGACACTGATATAGGGCACAACTTATTTGCGTAGCAGTCGATATCATTCCGTCTAGTAGTTCAAACGGGGAAAACCCCCACTGATCATGGTTATGGATTGGGTAAAGAAAAAGAGAAATGGTTAAACATACTTTCAACTACGGGGTAACCCCCACGGCAAATAAGCCAACGAAAGTCAAACCACGTTTTCAGAAACAACTTAAAACTAAACAACCAAACGTGAACTCACTCAACTTTGTTGTTGACTAGTTGTTACATGCCTTACAGGTCGCTAAATGCTTGGAGCTTGCACGGGGAAGGAGTCGTTGTGGTGTACGGACTGTTATGTTCCGTGCTTAATGTTTAAATCCTTATGAACTTACTAAACTAGCGTTTTGAAACTTTAACTTATGAACTATGGACTTATGCTTTTTTTGAACTCACGTTTATGCTTCCGCTGTTTAAACCAAACAAGGTTAACTAGCTTTGGTCACCAATCGTATTATGTTTGGTTTTATTTACTTAATTGTGTTGTTCAATATGATTGGTGGCTCGATCCTGGTCATGTCACGCCTCCAGGCGGTGATACTCCGCATGGTGGATTTTGGGGGTGTGACAGATTGGTATCAGAGCCATTGGTTATAGTGAACTTGGTTTTAAAAAAAAAGGGGAAAAAGCTTTTTGATAAAACCAGACTATAACCTGTACAGTGCTCAACGATCCACAACGACGCTTCGCTCCACGTGCAAGACTCGACACCATAAGTGGTATGATTTAAGTCTATATTTCTTACTTGCTAGATTACTTTTGTCCGGTGTGGTGTTTATGGTTTGTTTATTTAGGGTAGTAGCATGTTGTCTATTAGCCTTACTGCATTCTTTATGATATGCAATTGTTTACTTGAAATTTGACAAGTGATGTTCAAATTCTTTTTCTAATTTCTCGTCACCCCTCTACGACAACTGTTTATGCATTCTATCTATTTACACGCTTAACTCGACATGACGTCATCGTCTGACCCTCCGTGCATTCAGCTTGTACGTCAACATTCACGAAGACCCGACCTGGCTCAAACGAACTTGGGTTTTGGAGAACTATACCCACGCATCCCCGTTGACGGACCTCATCATCTCCACTGGTCGTCGTTACCGGAAACGAAGCAGCCACAGTTACGCGCGTTCGTCGATTTGCAACTCCCAACTCTACCAACCAAACTCTATTTTGGACAAGTAATATACTTCCGTGAATCCTGATGCAACGAACTTCCCTTTTTGTGTCATGCCGCCACACCTCACTACTAGAATTGCTTCTAAGCGACATATTACTTGGTTGAATTCTTCTGTTATTGGTGGACCCCTGTTTTCACTCGATTCTTCGCATGAACCTCATTAACTCCCTGTTTCTTCGATTGGCAACTGATTTAACGAAACTCCAACAACCACATCACTATTTCCACCGATCACAAGTTTACCCCCATTACCTTATTGGGTGGTTAATGCTTCTTCTACTTGATTTACTCCTTCGAAAACCCAACCTAGCGAATGGATGCCCTTACTGATACGATAGTCATCAGGACGCTCAAGGACGGAAATATGGAATCACTCAACCTACAGGCGAACACGATAATCTATACGCTTACCTGACCCGCCTCACACTACAGGAAATCGTACTATTCCATGATAGTCTTCTTAAATACGAGGAATCCTTATACTAGCTTTTGTACCGACACATGATTATTGGTTTATGTTATGTCTGATTTCTACCATTTGCTTAGACCAAACCGTCATTCTCTTACCACACTGACATTTCGTTCTCGCTCCACCATGCAAAGACACTGAAATGAACACCCTCTAGCATAGAGAGTTTGGAAGGCTCGACTCTCGATCCTCGGTGATCACTCCTTGAAATCTTCAGAGTGATGCAAAGAACGATCCCAATGTTGTGATGGGTAAGTTTCTTCTGGACGACTTCTTTGTTACTGTTTTGTTTGACTCGGGCGCTGATACTAGTTATGTATCCTTAAAAGTTAGTCAAATGCTTAAGCGTACTCCAACACCCTTGAACACCAAACACACGGTAGAACTAGCTAATGGTAAAAGTCTTGAAGCCACACACGTAGTTAAAGGTTGTAACCTCGTCTTAGCTGGTCAGACCTTATCTATCGACCTTATTCCTATCACTTGGTAGTTTCGACGTCGTTATTGGGATGGATTGGCTATCTCATCATCAAGCGGAGATTGTTTGCAAGGAGAAAATCGTCCGCATTCCTTGTTCTGGTGAAGAACCTATCATGATTCATGGCGACAAGAGTGGTGCTGTCGAAGGCATCATCTCTTTCCTTAAGGCCCAGAAGTGTTTGCGAAAGGGCCACACTGCCATTCTAGCACTCGTTACTGACACATCCACGGAAGATAAGAGAATTGAAGACATCCCTATTGTGCGCGATTTTCCCGAGGTATTTCCTGAGGAATTACCTGGTCTTCCGCCTCATCGCCAAGTTGAGTTTCAAATCGGGCTAGCTCCTGGAGCAGCGCCAGTAGCTCGAGCACCATATCGTCTAGCTCCATCAGAACTCGAAGAACTGTCCACACAACTACAAGAACTCTTGGAAAAGGGTTTTATACGTCCTAGCTCTTCGCCCTGGGGAGCTCCAGTCTTGTTCGTAAAGAAGAAGGATGGTACTTTCAGAATGTGTATTGACTATCGCGAGCTCAACAAGGTGACTGTGAAGAATCGTTATCCACTTCCACGTATTGACGACTTATTCGACCAGCTGCAAGGGTCGAGCTATTACTCTAAGATTGATTTGAGATCGGGATACCATCAGCTGAGGGTCCGAGATGAGGACGTCTCCAAAACAGCATTCAGAACTCGTTACGGCCATTACGAGTTTCTGGTCATGCCATTCGGGCTGACGAATGCACCAGCGGTCTTCATGGATCTCATGAACCGAGTGTGCAAGCCTTACCTAGATAAGTTCGTTATTGTGTTCATCGACGATATCCTGATCTATTCTAAGAGTCAGGAGGAACACGAGCAGCATCTACGACTTATGCTGGAACTTCTTCGAAAAGAGCAGTTGTATGCCAAGTTTTCGAAATGTGACTTCTGGCTTCGCGAAGTCCACTTTCTAGGCCACATGGTAAACAAGGATGGAATTCATGTGGATCCATCTAAGGTTGAATCGATCAAGAACTGGCCTGCACCCCGAACACCAACAGAGATCCGCCAATTCTTGGGTTTGGCAGGATACACAGAAGGTTTATCAAAGATTTCTCCAAGATTGCGCAGCCTCTCACTTCACTGACTCAGAAGGGTGTCACCTATAGCTGGGTGATGCACAGGAATCTGCGTTTCAGCACTTGAAAGATAGACTTTGTAGCGCGCCTATCCTCTCATTGCCTGAGGGCACAGACGATTTTGTGGTTTACTGCGATGCTTCCATCCAAGGACTTGGTTGCGTATTGATGCAACGTGACAAGGTCATTGCCTACGCATCGCGCCAACTTAAAGTTCACGAAAGAAACTACACTACTCACGATCTGGAGCTGGGAGCAGTTGTATTCGCGCTTAAGATATGGAGACATTACCTGTACGGTACCAAGTGCACCATTTACACCGACCACAGGAGTCTCGAGCATATCTTCAAGCAAAAAGAGTTAAACATGCGACAACGCCGATGGGTCGAACTCTTGAATGATTACGAATGCGCTATCAAGTATCATCCGGGCAAAGCCAATGTTGTGGCTGACGCCCTCAGTCGAAAGGATACTTTACCTAAGCGTGTACGAGCATTACAGCTTACCATCCAGTCTAACCTTCCTGCTCAGATTCGAGATGCCCAGGCCGAAGCATTGAAAGCAGAGAACATCAGGGCTGAGTCCCTACGAGGATCGAGGCAGCGGCTAGAACAAAAGGAAGACGGTGCCTACTATGTTAACGGACGCATCTGGGTTCCATTTTATGGCAACTTACGCGAGCTTGTGATGGATGAAGCACATAAGTCTCGTTATTCTGTACACCCTGGTTCAGACAAGATGTACCACGACCTCACGACTACGTATTGGTGGCCTGGCATGAAAGCCCACATAGCAACCTACGTCAGTAAGTGCTTGACTTGTGCGAGAGTCAAGTCTGAATATCAGAAACCATCAGGCCTACTTCAACAACCGGAGATCCCGAAATGGAAATGGGAGCAAATTTCCATGGATTTCGTTACCGGCCTGCCCAGATCTCAACGCGGAAACGATACCATTTGGGTGATCGTAGATCGATTAACCAAATCTGCACATTTTCTGGCCATCAAGGAAACGGATAAGTTTTCTACTCTTGCAGACATTTACCTAAAGGAAGTGGTATCAAGGCACGGAGTGCCCATCTCTATTATATCTGATCGTGACGCACGTTTTACTTCTGAACTGTGGCAAGCAATGCACAAGTCCTTTGGCTCACGTTTAGATATGAGCACCGCTTATCACCCGCAGACGGATGGGCAATCTGAACGCACCATCCAAACCCTTGAAGACATGCTTAGGGCATGTGTAATCGATTTTGGTAACGGCTGGGAAAAGCACCTCCCGCTAGTGGAGTTCTCATATAACAACAGCTACCACACCAGCATCCAAGCCGCTCCGTTTGAGGCATTGTACGGACGCAGATGCCGATCGCCTCTATGTTGGGCAGAAGTTGGTGACAGCCAAATCACTGGCCCAGAACATGTGGTAGATACCACCGAGAAAATTGCTCAGATACGACAGCGAATGGCGGCAGCTCGTGACCGTCAGAAAAGCTATGCTGATAAGGGAAGAAAACCACTCGAGCTCCAGGTTGGGGATCGAGCGCTACTCAAAGTCTCACCTTGGAAAGGTGTAGTCCGCTTTGGCAAACGAGGCAAACTCAATCCGCGTTATATCGGACCATTCAAAGTCATTGAGAAAATTGGCCAAGTCGCCTACAGGTTGGATCTACCTGAAGAACTCAGCGGAGTTCACAACGTATTCCACGTATCAAATCTAAAGAAGTGTCTGTCAGAGGAGACCTTCATAGTTCCTCTCAAGGAACTCACAATCGACGACCAGCTGCGATTCGTCGAGGAACCAGTAGAGATTACTGATCGAGATGTTAAGATTCTCAAGCACACAAGAATACCTCTCGTTCGAGTTCGTTGGAATGCTCGTCGTGGCCCAGAGTATACCCTGGGAACGAGAAGACCAAATGAAACTCAAGTATCCCCAACTGTTTAAGAAAAACGCAACCACTACTGAGGCTGAAGCTACCGCAGAATTCGGGACGAAATTCCAAATCAACGGGGGGGATGATGTGACACCCCAGGAAAATCTGGAAAACAACGCAACTTAACTAGCTTCCTCAGTAACCACGCGCTAAATTTCGGGACGAAATTCTCTTAACAGGGGGAGAATGTGACAACCCTCGAATTTACATGTAACCGTACAGTTTATTAATAATAATTAATGTGCTTGACGACTGTGTGGAATCACTTAACTGCTTTCTGATATCCATGTTATGCTTAAACGTACTTGTTAATATACTAATAGTGTACAGAAAAGTTACTAAATAGTCCTGTGTAATTTCCTAAGGTGTTAGAAATTAAAAACGTTACAAAATATACATATAGGACGCTTTGCGGATTAATTAAGCAGTTTAACGGAACAGTATCGAACCGAACAACCGGACTTTACCCGGAACACAAAAATATTGTTAAACACATTGTTTATACTTTTCTGAACTAGTTAGGGTCCCCGAATACCCTAACACCCACCAAAAATACCAAGTAACTAACACTTATAAATAATACTTGGATGTGGACCTTAATTTAACTAGATAGTTGGAATTTTCAATTAGACCCCCTCCCCATATCCTTGAAATCGATCACATGCCCCATATCCAAGATCTTGCAAGATTCACTAAATCTCTAAATTGTTTTTAAATAGATTTGGTTAGATATGGTTGCACATAAGGGAACAAGGGGACCAATGGACAAACACTTTATGTTGTTATAAGAACACATGCACCATCACCATTATCACCAACACATCTCATTCTCTTTCCCCCTCCCACTCTCGGCCATAACCTCCCCATACACCACCACCATTTTTTTTGTTTTCATCCATCATTTCCAAGTGCTTCTCAAGGTGCAAGGAGGTGAATTAGGAAGCTCGGTGTTCTCGGAAGTGGAAGGACCTTCTTCGTTTGCTTTTAACCACCATTTTTCTACACTCGAACTCTCCTAGCCTTGTGCTAGTGGTAAGAACTTAGATCCGTTCATTCTTCATGTTATTTAAGTGGTTAATAGGTGATTTGATGATTTAAAGTTATGAAACACTAAAGAACTTGCACTAGAGTCTTGAACATGTTGGTTAAAGAGTAACTAGTGGTGTAAATCATGTAGATCTTGTGTGATTATGATGATTGGGTGATTATCTGATGCTTTACTGAATGATATTAGTATATGATGTTGTTGTGGTCACTAAACTTGTTAAAGGAATCGATCGAACACGATTTAGAAGGTTAAACACAAAAGAATCAGAATCTGTCTAACTTTTACAGCCCACTTCTGTTGGCTGTAAACAGGTCTTAACCTCAACGAAAAATCGATATTTTGAATCTAAAATATGTTATTATGAAATACGGTTCTAATGGCACCGGAATCGTAATTTTTGGACTCCGTTTACTATTTTTAAAGTGTTAATTTGTAACAGCTACTTAAGCTGAATTTTGACAGCAATAAATGGGTGTCGTACTTTCAGTCATAACCTGAGTTTTGTGATGAATCGGACCATGAAAATTTTACTGTAGATGATAACTGAAGTATTTGTAATTACCCCACTGGAATTTCGCAAATCGGACTTACGATGAATTTTTAATAAATTGTTTCGTGGACTGTGGTCAGAAATACATAAATCTGAGTTCAGTCCCGAATATGAATTTTTATAAAATATTGGTGATGAACCGGACCCCGATATTTTTACACAATAAAATATGGAACGTTTGAGACACTCTGTAAAAATTTGGGAATTTTTGGAACATGTTAACTATTTTATTAAAATCCCCGAAAACAGCCCAGTTTCGAGTATAAAAGCTGAAACGACATAAGTAGTGATTTGCGCGTCTAAATGTCGAGTATGCTATCTGTGAATGATTTGACATGTTATATATGTTATGTGCATTATCGTATGTTTGATTTTGAGTGGGGAATGGACGGGAAACTTAGATGGGCATAAACCGTTACAGTGATGCATGTTATGTGATAGATACGTGTAGGAACTTTGTGTTCTATTTGAAAGCCACTAAATGACTAACTGGTAAATCATACTAGGACGTGATTGACCGACCTTGACTGTTAGCTATATTGAGAATCTAACCGAGCAAACCGAGGTGAGTTCACACACTTTCTAAGGCATGGGATTCCCGGTGGTTTGGGAATGGGTTAAAGAATTAAAACTAAATCTACATATCCTCCTTGGGTAGGATATGTACGGCCATCCTCCATAGAGCGGATGCCATTATTAATCCTACGAATTCTCCTGGTGCAGAATACGTACGTTCGTCCTCCTGGTGCAGGACAACAACCTTAAAACTAGCTAGACAAAACTCTATCATGAAGTCCCTCAATTTATATCGACTTAATCGCCGAGGCCAATGGCGAGCGGGTCATTAGTTAATAGCGCTATTAGGTTTAACAAACCTCACACCGTGCCAGTCGGACGGGCGTGTACTAATGGACTATGGCAGACTGTCAGTGATGATAGACACTGATATAGGGCACAACTTATTTGCGTAGCAGTCGATATCATTCCGTCTAGTAGTTCAAACGGGGAAAACCCCCACTGATCATGGTTATGGATTGGGTAAAGAAAAAGAGAAATGGTTAAACATACTTTCAACTACGGGGTAACCCCCACGGCAAATAAGCCAACGAAAGTCAAACCACGTTTTCAGAAACAACTTAAAACTAAACAACCAAACGTGAACTCACTCAACTTTGTTGTTGACTAGTTGTTACATGCCTTACAGGTCGCTAAATGCTTGGAGCTTGCACGGGGAAGGAGTCGTTGTGGTGTACGGACTGTTATGTTCCGTGCTTAATGTTTAAATCCTTATGAACTTACTAAACTAGCGTTTTGAAACTTTAACTTATGAACTATGGACTTATGCTTTTTTTGAACTCACGTTTATGCTTCCGCTGTTTAAACCAAACAAGGTTAACTAGCTTTGGTCACCAATCGTATTATGTTTGGTTTTATTTACTTAATTGTGTTGTTCAATATGATTGGTGGCTCGATCCTGGTCATGTCACGCCTCCAAGCGGTGATACTCCGCATGGTGGATTTTGGGGGTGTGACAATTTCGCTGGTATGTTTAAATTCGCTGGTTATGCTGCTGAATTTCGCTGCCTATTCTCGCTATTACGACGATCAGTAAAATCGCCGAAAAACCGTAATAATCTCGCTGAGGACGATTACACGGTTACCAAAGTCGCCTTTGGATTTGAGTTGGCCGGGTCAAGCAATTTCGCTGGTTACTGAAATATCAAGGGGTAGTAATTCCGCTGGTTTATGCTTGTGCGATTGAAATCTGTTGACTTTCTATAACCTGACACAAAACAGACAACTTTCTTTTTCAACTCAAACTTTCGGCTACACAAGCCCCAAGTTACCAACCATGATGATGTCTTGTACTATTTTAATCATACAACAAATTCCAAGACACAAACACCTTTCAATATTCAAATTTCAAAGATTAAACAGGTTAATTTAATGATGAACACATTGAATATTTGATGAAGATATGAAGAACAGCCCAGAAATTTATGAATTTTCTGATGAACCGAAGATTTTCCGAAACCCGATTTTGCCCGTAACTTCACTAAAAACCAAGGTTTAACATGTGAAAATGAAAAATAAAATGGTTTTTATAGGAACTAACAGCAAAAACACCAGAATTTTCGAAGTTTAAGGCTGATTTTTCAGAAAAATATGAACTTTTCAAACCCGAAAAAAACAACCCGAAAACACCTCGGTTTTAACAAGGAGAAGAGCCAAGGCTCTGATACCACTTGTAGGTCCGGCTAGGGGAGGATCTAGTCGCCTACTCCTTGTGTACAAACACACCCGGTTGTGCGGAATCCAACCGGAGATGCAAACCGAGATTGAACACGACAAGAAAACGAGATACAAGACCCAAATATTCAAAGTTTAACACACTTGTATATTTATGATAACAGTACGAGTACAAGATGATACAAGATCCGGTTAAACACAAACACACTAAAACTTCTCTCTCGGTTCTCTCCGGTGCTCACTTGTGCGCTGCTTTGTCTTGTCCGTTGCGCACACACACTACCGAAAACACTTGTTTTCGGTATTTATATTTGTTCTACACACTTGTGCGCTGGGTCCCTTGTGTCCGGCCCAAGATTGGTCAAAGCCCAAAGTGAGAGAGAAGCCCAACATGCAAACTGTTGAGCATGCACGTACATGTTTCATATCTTTGAAGTTTAGTCAACATAGTCAACATGATGACATCATCATGACATCATCATGATGATGTCATGATGATGTGGCAGCGGGAAACGGCTCGCGGCACTCCGTGCTTCGCGTGTCGAACTCTGGGACGCACGACGGAGGAATGTCGTGACGTCGGGCTTGAGCCGAACCTAACCGGGTCGAACCGAAACGAGTTGAACCGAACCAAGTCGCGTCCACATAATATGTATCAACATAATCTATGTAATAGTGTATAAATTGTTTTACATTTATGTAACAATAGTATGTTTTCAACACTTTATTGTAAATATATGTTCATTTGAAATTGAATTATGATGATTTAGGACATATTGTGTTCGTTTAACTTTTAAAAAAACTTGTACCCGTGTTTCCAAGTGCAAGTATTTGTCTTACGATTTAAGAACTAAATCATACAAAAATAAAGATGTTAATCATGAAACGGGTAGAGGACATAGATGAAACCCGTGAAAAATAACATTGTAACATGTCGTGTGTCATGTTAATTAATCTGGGGCTTTTAAAATTTTCAAAAACAAAATCTTCCAATGACCAACTTGTCACTAATTTATTGAATGATTTTTAGGCACACGCCAGACAACTTCGGAAGAGCTAACATAGTATTTCGGAATCTTGCATTAGAGGAAATAGCATCCGAAATGTATACTTGTTTCATATTCACATGTTTAAAAGATAAAATCATGATGTAGGTTTGAATCCTACACGTTGTGGTGCACTTTTCTCAGTAGAAATTGTTTGGGGAACTAATTAAAGATGAGAGGATTAAAAGTATTATAAATCTATCCAAATATATTTTCACAGAAATGAAAAACAGAAGTCCAATGGGAGCTAATTTTTACGTCCAGTGATGGGTCTAGTAGTAGTCTATCGGGTTCTAGTTTGTGGAGTTTAGGTTTAACATTTATGTCTAGCAATGGGTCTAGTCTCAACAAGATCGATCGGGTTCAACTTTGTGACGATACATGTTGGAGTGGCCTAACACAAACCTTATGGCAGCCACACAGATTCATTTGGGGGCCTCACCCTTTTCGAATTTTTAATTCTTGAAAGAAGGTATATGAGAAGTGGTCAAGGACTTGGTGTCTTGCCTGGATATGTGACCGAAGGGGACTTGGTGTTGTCGATTATTCTCCAGAATCCAAAAGCCAAGATAAAATGGTGGAGAGCAAAGGAGAAAAACAAATTATTAGACTATGGGCCACTGGCTTAGTTAAGTTTATATGGTTACTGATTTTGAATATTATTGAATAAGTAGGTTACAATATATAGAAGATACGAGTAACCTAGAAACTTAACTGAACCAATGGCGTTTTCGGATGCAGTCACCGCTTAAATAAACAATTTATGTTTAAAGCCAACTTGTGGTGGTGCACTGTGCTTGGCAGTTGAAATTGTTTGAGGAAATTATTGAAGCATAAGAGGAACAAAAAATTCATCAAACCTTAAAAAATCTATACCAATATATTCACATAGAATTGAAAATGAAAATTCTATGGGAACTAATTAGACAAACATGTAGCCTCTAATGTAACGCATAACAACCCACACCCATGCACACCTTGATTGCCATTTGACACTAATTTAGCCCATCCACACATACATTGTAATTTTACACACAACTTACAACAACCATGAAATTTATGATTAAGTTCTTGGATATTGATAGGTAAGTGTTCACACACAACACTTCATGACAATTGAAACTTGAAAAAACAAATACTAAATAACACCATGAGGATTTAAGACATATTATGTTCTTTTAGCATTTAAAAAAAAAACTTGTACTCATCATACAGAAAGAAAGATGTTAACCACAGAACGCGGTAAAGGACAAAGATGAAACAGGTAAATTCATGCCAAAACAATATTGCAACGTGTCCTGTGTCACGTTAATTAAGCTTTTGCGTGTAAAGAGTTAAAAAACAAAATCGTACGTCCAACTTGTCACTAGTTTAGTACGTGAATAATTTTTAGGCACTCACCTGACAACTTTCTATGAGCAAGAAGGTATTTTCGAATCTTGCACTAGATCAAATAGCATTCAAAATGTATACTTTTTTTCATATTCAGATGTTTAAAAAATAAGAAAATGATTGATGTTTAGATCCAACAGGTTGTGGTGCACTTTGCTCATTAGAGGTTGTTTGTGGAAACTAAGCAAAGATGAGAGGATTAAAAGTTATCATTCCATTATAAATTTAGCCATATATATTTCCATAGAAATGAAAAACAGAAGTCCAGTTGGAGCTAATTCTATCACATTTGTCTCCAGCGATGGGTCTAGTCTAAGCAAGATCGATCAGGTTCTAGTTTATGACGGAGTTTGGGGTTCACATTTATATCCAGCAATAGGTGTAGTTTCAACAAGATCGATCGGGTTCTAGTTTGTGACGGAGTCATGTCGGTGAGGCCTAACGCAAACTTTGTAGCACCCACACAGATTCATTCGGATCCGCCTTTAGTCTTGTCTTGTAATCAGGTAGGTAGATTTCGGGCCTTACCCTTTTGGGTTTTTCGGTACTTGAAAGAAGGTATATGGGAAGCGGTCAAGGACTATTATCTTACCCTAGAGATGTGAGTATGTGAAAGAGGGGGACTTGGTGTTGTCGATTATTCTCAAGAATCTAAAAGCCAAGATAAAAAGGTGTAGAGCAAAGGAGAAGAGAGGAAAAGGCGTTATCGGATGTGTTCATGGCTTTAAAAAAACTATTTATGTGTTCCAATGCGTGGTGGTGCACTTTGCTTGGCAATTGAGACTGTTCAAGTAAACTATTTAAGAATAAGAGGAAATAAATTTATTAACCCTTAAAAAATCAATCCCTGTATATTTACACAGAAATGAAAAGGAAAATTCACATGGGAACTAATTAGACTAGCAAGTAGCCTCTAATGTAACACATAATAGCCCACACCCATGCACACCCAGTTTGCCATTTAATACTAGTTATGCCCTTCCACGCAGACATTGCACTTATGCATACAATAGCCAGGAAATTTAAGATTAACTTCTAGGATGTTGATGGATAAATGTTCGCACAAAACACTTCATGACACTTGAAAGTTGAAAATTTTAAATATGCTAAATAACTTATAGCAAGCGCAAACAAACTATGTAAATTAACCAACAAGAAGAAAGAAAAATATATGTAAGTTCCTGGATGTGGGGAACTATAACCTAACATATAATCCTTTGTGAATTGCTAAGGTTTTTTTGTTTGATACACAACAATAGTCTACGGTGATGGGAAAAGCTTGGCAAAAGAAAATCAATGGCTGACAAAGTGCAAGGAGATAGCTACCAGAAAAACCCACAGGGAGGAGGGAAGACACATAGAATACTGGCATGGTTGGCTATTAACCAATCTATTCCTAACACGATATCAAATCCAGCCAGATTCATTCATTGGGTAAAGGTTAGCAATAAAATTATGGTTTAAAATTTTTATTCTTGCTCCCTGCAATATTTCAGTGATCTTAATGGATTCTCCATTTGCTGTCTCTACTAAGCATTCTTGTTGAAGTTTAGTTAATGGTTGATTGAGAAGTTTGTAGGATGAAGTATTAATAAAACTTTGGTTAGCACCAGAGTCAAATAATACTTTAGAAAAAAACATCATTAACTAAAAACGTACCGGCAATCACGTCCGGAATCATCTTGGCTTTTTCCGCAGTCAGAACAAAGGCTCTAGCTTTCTTAGTAGTCTTGTTGTTCATCGCTGGAGCTAGTTTCGGACCGTTTGGCTTGATATGCCCCTTTTCTCCACAATTGAAGCATATTCCATAACTGGGTTTCTTCCTACAGTCTTCTTCCTTGTGTCCTGATATTTTGCAGAAGTTAAAGTATATGGAACATCCTCCTGAATGTTTCTTCTTGCAGTACTTACAGTAAGGTGCAAAAGTAGAACCTATATTCTTCCCACAGTTGGAATTACCGTAGCGAAATTCCTGGGTAAGCTTTTGGACTAGGTTCTTCCTCTGGTTTTCTTCTTGTGTACATACTAGTTCATCAAGCAAGGTATTGGCTAGTTCTACTGCTTCTTCTATGGTTTGTGGTCTAGCTGCCTTGACTACATGTCTGATTTCATTAATTAATCCCCAAATGTAACAGGAGATTAATACTGGTTCTGGTGAGGCTAGAGTTGGCACTATTCTAGCATATTCGAAGAATACAGTAGTGTAACCCTTGCAGTCTACTCCAGTTATTCTAAGGTTTAAGAATTATTAGCGATTTATTCTTTTTCATTGGGAGGACAAAATTTTCTTTCGACCATGTTCTTAAACTCAGTCCATTCCATATTATAGACTCTGTCACTTCCCCTAGACTAGAGAATAGTATTCCACCATTCTAGAGCTGCATTCTTAAAAAGATTAGAGGCAAACATAACTTTATCTTCCTCTGCACATTTGCTTATTTTTAAGACTGCCTCAGTCTTTTCTATCCAACGTAGAGCTGCAATGGCTCCTTCATTGCCAGAGAATTCTATTGGTTTGCAAGACCAGAATTCTTTGTAAGAACAACCATATGACATGGTTCTTCTTCTTTTTGGAATAGGCAATTGAAGTAATGGTCATTATTCATGCTGTGACTGGTTCAGTAGGTGGTCGTTTACTTCCACTATTAGTTTTATTATTTTCCGCTTCTTTAACAGTCTTGATAATATATGGCGTAGCATCTATAATCCCTTGTGCCACTATATGTTGGATGGCACTGTTATCTATTTGGTTTCCATTATTATTGTTATTCTGGTTTTCCTGATTCACTTCGTTGTCCATCTTGATTACAACATTTACCAGGTATTAATATCACATAATAAGATTTAATGCAAACAATCACGCAAATATATTGATCAAAATGGTCGAGCATTACGACATTTACTATTTTTTTCATATATATATATATATATTACAATCTACAACTGGAATTGAAACATACTACTAGTTATGCATCAGTAGGTATTAGGTTATCTATTTTAGTTGATTTGATTTGATTTTTTTTTCAAACTACACACATTTATATATATATATATATATATATATATATATAGGGGGATGCTAAAATGAGAACCACCTCGAGTTGTAAGAACCGTGAGAACTAAATCGTAGGGGGCGCGGTGGACCATTTTTTTTCATAAACGTAGATGCATGTATAAAAACAACATTTGTAAAAAAAAATTCAAAAAAAAAATGTCGTGTGTGTAGTTTTGAGCGCCACAAGTTTGTGTTTACGGGACCCGTAAATCTGGCCGGAAAATTTACGGGTCCCGTAAACACAAACTTGTGGTGCTCAAAACTACACCCACGACATTTTTTTTTATTTTTCTTTTACAAATGTTGTTTTTATACATGCATCTACGTTTCTGAAAAAAAAAATTTGGTCCACCTCGCCCCGGATCAAAAAGTTCTCGCGGTTCTTACAACTCGAGGTGGTTCTCATTTTAGCGGATATATATATATATATATATATATATATATATATATATATATATATATATATATAGGGTAAGGTTCATGCGAGAACCACCCTTATTGCGAGAACCGCGAGAACCAATGTGAACACAAAATAAAATCTAAAAAAAATCAAAAAAGCACTCAAAAATTTTTTTTATTTTTTTTAATATTTTTTTAATAAAAATCGCTATATTTCGTTACCATAAAAAAAAAAAAAAAAAACTTTTTTTTTCGAGTAACAGTTATCTATGCACATGTGCATATGTATCATTACTTCAACAAATTCAGTAATACGTTATCAGGAATAGACAATTGCACTTTAATTTACAATACCATTAGTAATACACTACTTTTTACATTACCAATATTCAAAATGCACATGTGCATAATTAGGTATAACCATGATATAACGTGTTTTGTTACAAAAAGTTTGTGATTTTGAATGGAGAAGTAGGCTCATATACATGTTTTTTGGTTAGTTATATCTAGTGGTTGATGGTTTGGTTATAGTTGTCAATTTTTTATGTAATATGTTGATTGGATGGTATAAATGGTGTTTACATACATGTATTAAAGTGAAAATATTGTTAATGGTATTGTATCATGGATGGTAGGAGATAATGGTATTGTATTATGGATGGTAGGAGGTAATGGTAGTGTGTTATGGATGGTATGATAGATGAAAAAGGAAAGTGTATTCAAAGTGGTGTACCAAAACACCTTATTTAATGTTGATACATATAAATGCACATGTGCATTTCTAATATTGGTAATGTAAAAAGTAGTGTATTACATATGGTAGTGTAAATAAAGTGCAATTGTCTAATATGTGTAATGAATTACGGAATTTGTCAAAGAAATGACAAAAATGCACATGTGCATGCTTGTGTATTATGGATGGAACGATAGATGAAAGAGAAAGTAGTGTACCAAAACACCTTATTTCCTGTTAATACATATAAATGCACATGTGCATTTCTAACATTGTTAACGTAAAAAGTAGTGTATTACACGTGGTAGTGTAAATGAAAGTGCAATTGACTATTATTTGTAATGAATTACGGAATTTGACAAAGAAACGATACATATGCACATGTGCATGGATAACTGTTACTCGAAATTTTTTTTTTTTTTTTTTTTTTTGAAAATTTTTTTTTATTTTTTTTATTAACAAAATATTGCGATTTTTTCAAAAAAAATAGTAAAAAAATAAAAAATAAAAAATTTTGGGTGTTTTTTAGATTTTTTTAGGAATTACTGTTTGTGTTCACACTGGTTCTCGCGGTTCTCGCAATAAGGGGTGGTTCCTAACGGATCTTTGTCCTATATATATATATATATATATATATTATTGCTAGGGGCGATTCATCCAATATTGCATTTCCCGCTCGTCGTATTTCCACACGAGCTTTTCCCCTATTTGTCTTATCCTCTCTCCTCCTTCAACTAATTTCTCACCAAATGTGCGGAGTTCTTGCACATTTTCTTCACTCATGGTTGGCCGTGGTGCGGGTACTGGGTCAGGGTACTGAGGCATAGGTTCTCCGTATGGGTATGGGTTTTCTAGTATCTCCTGGACATGCTGATCGGCATTCCAATACGGATCTAGAGGGTTAAGGTTGGTATATTATGCTATGGGGTTTGGTATTGGTTCTCCCTGTGGATAGAGTTCCTGATAATCCCTATGGTCATCTTCCCATGGATCATACATTAAAGGATTAGGTGCTGGGATTCTAGATGTCTCATTTGGGTCGAATGCGGGAATGGGAATCTGGTCTCCTTGGTTAGGTTCTATCTCCATTGGTTGGGTTGGGAATAGTGGCAGTGGTTGTGGTGCAATTATATATTCTAGGTTTGGATCTACTGTAGTGGTGGCTGGTATGTGAAAGTTTGCCAGTCGCTTGTTGACTATATTTTGGGTCTGGGCATTCATCCCCTTATTGGCTGCGGCTAGTGCCCTTTGTTGTTGCAATTTTCTCATTCGCTTACTGCGCTCATATGCTCCCCGACTGAACCATCCTCTCTTTTTCGAAGGGAATGGTTCTTCGGATTGCGCCTTAAATATGAAGATTCCCTCTTCTGTATCAGCAGAATACCCCGAAGGAGTAGGCTGTGAGGAAGTTCCTTCACTTTTGGGAGAACTAGCTAGGTGACGATAGGCGTCACACGGACCTTGATTACTCATACTGTAAACTAACAAATTGTCAAATAACACAAAACAATAATAAACAGATACGCACATAATCACATAGATTATTTCCTAACATAATGGATAAAATTTTGGTGTTAGCAGAACACTTCTGTGGCTGAAATCAGTTGTTGTAGCTCTGATATCACTCTATATCACAGCCCCGACCCCTACACCGGGAACGGGCGGCCGTGAGCGCAAATTCAGTGGTATCGGTGTTTATTAATTTGGCAGCGAAAATTTCATCAGGACCGTAGTTAGGAAATAGTTTATCAGAGTAAAACACCACATTTTTATAATAATAAATAGATGGGAAAAACCTAAGTTTCCATTACAACATGTTTACAGGGATAAACCCTAATTTATTTAAATAATAACTTCTTTCTTGTTTAGGTAACTTTTATAGCCAGTTTTCCAAGCCTTCAGTGCTCTCCAGCTGGCTTCTATTTGGCTTTCACATTTTGTTACCTGAAACGCGTTTTAAAAAGTTTTAGCAGCAATAAATACTGGCGAGTGAATCCCAGTTTGATCAAAACAAGTTTTATCATTTTACAGTATTGAGGGCATCTGCAATTACATTTGTTTATATCTATCAAATTACCATCCACGGTACTGTCAATCCAGACTTGTGGTCATGCTACTACTCACAGTGTAGTAACAAGTAATGTATACAAAACCCCAACATGGCGACAGTAATTGTAGAATCACAAATACTCAATCACTGTTAATTATACTTTAAAACAATTGAGGTTTTGTAAAAACAGTTTACAAAAAGAGGAATTACTCACATTGCTATTTTAGATAAGTCCTAGTGACTTCCTGGTTATAATCTATTAAATTAAACAATGCACACGTGTTAGTAAGATAACCCACTTTACATTAGCTATACCCTCCCCCCGAGACAGAATTCCAACGACTGAGTCAGGCAGAGCCTTGACATGCATTACGGAGCTCTAAATCAATCGGGTAGAGTAACTAATTCGTAACCGGGGGTTATAATACTTACATCGAGGTAGAGGTTCACTTTTTAGTGGGTATAATACCCGAGTATTATTTCTACTAATAGAGAATTGAGATAGAATTTTTTATTTTGAACGATTTGAAACTGAACGTCGACTACTCCATTTCTAGGCTGAAAACAGAGGGCCTCGCGGCCCGCGACAGCTTCTGCTGTCTCCTTCGCGGCCCGCGACGGTAGTAGGGTAGGTTTTAGGCTTGTCGACTCAAGGGTATAGGCTCGACACGACATGGACGCGTGGTAACCTAGGGTTACGCCTGGTGTCAGCGGGTCGCGGCCCGCGATAGACACACCTAAGTGTGTCACGCCCCGCGAGCGACCAGAAATATTTGTTTTTTTTGTTTTTTTTTTGATAAAATAATGGTATTTCTGGGCCGTTTTTCGTATACGGGGTGTATTTTAGGACACATAGGGGTGTTTTAAGAATTTTGGGAGAGTTGTTATACCCGGACTGCTGAGGGTGAAGGCGTAGGGCTATCAGGCGCGGGCGGTAGAAAGGATAGCCCCCCTAAGACTCATCCATGGGATCCTTCGCCGATCCTGCCTGATAATACATTGGGCGATATACACTACAAGTCATATGATGATAGTCGCGCCAATGAGATCCACGCCCCTGTGTGGAAAGTAAAACAAGGTGATACTTTTGCTGCATTTCAGCCTTGTACGGAGTGGTTCATGGGGGCCTTTCCCCCGGGTGAAGTGCGCCATCAAAGGGACAGTGGGCATGATGCTTTGTACCGATTTCATGTTTATGCTCTGGCCAATTGTGCTTACACAAGTTATCAAATCACTCGCAAATGGCGCACGATATACCTCGAGCGCGCCGGCTGGGAGAAGCACAGGGAGCGCCTAGCTGCTGAGGCCAAGTTATTTAAGCAGGCGAAGGATGAGTTTGCCAAGGAGAAAACTGAGTTTGAGAAAGAGAAAAAATAGGAGTAATGGGGCCTCCAGGGTTCGAAGAAGAAGCTTCTAGCGAGTGGGGATACGCTCGCTGAAGAGCGCCGGAAGTGGCGTGTGGCTTGCGAAAAAGACAACCAATGAATGGTCACCGCGCGCACAGAGATTACTAACCTTAAAGCGTGAGTTGAAGCTTTGACAAAGTTTGACGCAAACTTTATGGAGAAGTATGAAGAAGCTAAGTTGCATCGAGAGAGCATTGAGGTCCTCGAGGTCAGTACCGTCTCTTTGTATTAAATAGATAACGAAGTCAAGAAAATTTTTTAACTTGTTCATTTTTTCCGTGAAGGGCTTGCAGGTGGAATTATCGCAAAAAAAATGATTGATAAAGACAAGGACCTGGCCTGTAAGGACGTGGTGATAGCTGAGCTCCAGCGTCGCCTACGCGAGTCGAAGGAAGCTTTGGAGGTTGAGAAACAGAGGGGAGAGTCGCTAGAGATTGACCTCACGGCTGAGAAAGTAAAGGCTGAGACTGCAGAAGAGGCGCGCAAGGTTAGCTAAGCGGCCTTGAATGTGGCTCGGGATAATTACTCTGAGGTTCAAGCTACGATGGAGCCCCTCATCAACGACTTGGGATGGCTTCAGTATTATGGGGTTGCTCATGTGGGTTTCTCCCTTTTTTTTCTTATATGAATTTTCTAACTATTTACTTACATGTTTCCTTCTCTTTGAACAGATTGCGAATTCTATCCCGAATGCCACAGAACTTGACTGTGTAGTGGTTGCGCTCACTGTAGCATCTCGGGATGTTGGTCACTGCGCGGGCTATGTCAAATGTGCCGCCCATATCGAAATTGCGCTTCACACTCACTGGGGTACTCACCATTGCTCGGTTAATGAACCGGAGAAGGATGGGCTGCGCAAAGTAGAAGATAACTATGACAAACTCTCCTTGCCCGTTATGGACTTGGTCTCCGAGGCGCTGAAGCACGATGATTATGTGGCACGGTTGAAGGCCATCTTTGAGCCTCCAGAGATAGTTCAGTTAACCGATGATGACGACGATGACGTTGGGGATGATAGAGCTGAATGAAGGTTGATTGTAGTTTGTAAGGTTTTATGACTTAGGCATTGTTGCCTTGTAAACTTTTATCAGCTTCTTTTGATGTAAACATCGCGCGTTTGCGCCTATTAATGGAAATGGAGTTATCATTTACTTGCTTTCAAGGTTACAGTTATTGCATTGTGTTAGAAACTTTGTTTAAGTTAGCGCGAATAAACGTAAGTGTGGCTCGTGTTGAACATTGTTGCCTGGTTCCGCGCTATGGTCGCGGGAACCTTGGAGGCTTAGCCCATGAGCTTGTAATTTACTGTAGTGCTTGTTGGGCCTTTTGAGATTATTAGAAGAATAGGACCAGTAGCTTACCAACTACAACTGCCAGAGGAAATGGCAGGAATACATGATGTATTTCATGTATGTAATCTCAAGAAGT
>JARYGA010029050.1:0-64192 GCA_030545235.1 Helianthus tuberosus | reverse complement strand
TCAAAGCAAGCGGGTCATAATAATGTATCACTGAAGACATGCTTGCCTATAAGTGAACACTCACCCCAAGAGTTCCCAGGTAAGAGTGACTGGTCCGATACTGCGGATTTGTATGAACACTCTAGCCTTAGACAGAAAACTCAGAGTACAGGCATTCACTCTTCCAGTTTGCACGTGTTCACATTATTTAGAACCCAAAACCTTGACGAGATTTTGAAAACTTTGAAGGTTCAAAACCTTACAATAAATCATCCTAGAACAGATGATTGATTTTCAAAGCGGATTTTGAAATTTAGGTTCTTGTTGTGGTCGTCGCCTAAGGATATGTGACAGTGTTGTTTTATGACTAAACGCAAGTAAACTCGCGTTAGGGTCCTAGGAAGGTTATAGACTAGGTCAAAGCATTACTAATAACCTAATTCCCTATAACCATGAGCTCTGATACCAACTTTTCTGTCACACCCCGACCACGTAAAACAACAAATCGTGGCGGAATCGTCGGCGAGTGTTGTAACAGAATCATTGTTTCATAACACATGGAAATTTGAAATTTTGTTTTATTGATTAAAAGAGTTACAATGTCTTAACAAACAAGAAGTATAACAAAATTAAATATTCTTGCATCTTTTATTGTCACTAAGGCCCAATTCCGCCTAAATGTATCTTGATCAATCCTATGCATCATTTCCTGAAACACATGTGAAAATAGGTACGTCAGCATAAAAATGCCTGTGAGATACATAGGTTTTGTGAAAATAGGATTCATGACTTATAAGTTTAGAAAAAGTTGTTTAACAAAAGTCAGTCATGATCCTTGTAAAATGTTTTGTTTTTATAAATCATTTGAAAAACGATGATAAAGTAGATGATATGTAAAAGAATAATGTAAGGTTAAATGAATAACCAAGTAAAAATGAGTTTTGTATAAAATAAGTTGTTTGTAAAACAATGTCTTGTGAAAATATGTTATTTGTATAAAATGTTATATGTCTAAACTGAGATGATTTAAATAACGCTACGATATGTAATACCATACAAACACTTATATATAGGAAGTACCAGCGGCGTATCCACCATGCTTGTATCATATTACACACGCCTCGTTACTCAAACCACTTACCCAAACAAACCACCAATGTAAATTGCCCATGTCTAAACCATTTGTCAAATGTCTTTGTGTAAACCATGTCAAAATGTTTATGTCAAACATAGTCCATGAAATGTATATATCAATATCAAAATGTCTATGTCAAATGTCTATCATATAATGTGTAAACAAAATGTCATGTATGGCAAATGAAATATGTCAGCTAAACCATAGGTAAAAATGCACAAAACAATGTTTTGAAGTAAAACGTGGTTTAAATCAATGTTATGTCTTGTGGAAATGCATGCTATACTGAATACAAACATTTATGCGGTATTGTGAAAATGCATACATTCAAGCATTGTGACTGTGGTGATAAACGCTTAAACAAATTAAAGATCTATCTGTGTTATGTTTTATCGAATTCGGTCATTCCTTCCATCCAAACATACCTAGGATGTCAGGAACGGGAGTTGTCAATTCCTATGGTACCATTACCTACTAACTGTGACAAACGACAAAATTCCGGTAATTTCGTACAACTTGAACAACTATTTCGACTATTATTTTCGCGTATTTGACTTAATTTTAATTAATTAAAGTCTTGAGAGTCTAGGAACTACAAAAATCATAGTGAATTATGATAATGAATCCGTTGCGATTAGAAACAATATCCTAGACTAACAATAGGAACGCGAATAAACGATACTTGTCAGTACTAGTCGAGGTACAGTCTGACACAATGAAAACATGACATACAGTTATGTCTACACAAATATTTTATAAAAAGCTTTGTCCAAAATTTATATGTGCCTTATTATTTAAAAAAAAATTGTTCAAGTCCGCAGAAAAATACAGCAATCATGCGGAAATATACAGCATTCCGCAGAACGAAACAGTAACTGTCTGAAAAACCCAAAAATAAATATTATTTGACATAAATAATATAATGGGTAGTAAAAACGACACAAAATCCGCAATCGAATCTTATCGCGTTAAGCTGCATGGCTAGTTCAGTAAACTGCCAGTCAGCAAAGCCGGTACCAGAACCGTGTCAAAAATAATAAAATGTTTAGTCCAAAAAGTTGGATTAATTATTTGGATAATAAAACATGTGCAAAAATAATTTTTGTTATGTTATTATCCAAACGAAACACGGTGTCAGTATTTAACCCGGTACAGGACCCGAACCGACTTTTTCACCCAAATTACAAACTAAAAATTTCGGTGAACTAGTTGTACCTAGTGTCACACTACTTTAAAATATGAAGGCTTAAAACCTTGTAGATATTTTTATATAAAATGTCAAAGTTTTTAAAATGCTTAAAGCTTCTAGTTTAAAACAAATTTTTATAAAAAAATTCAGCAATTTTCTTTTCTTTTGGCTGAAGTTTCGTTCAAGGTGGGTCCCCATTTGAGCTTACTCATGCCTTTTGTTGTGTTGGATGTCTTAAATGAATAATTAGTGGCAATTTCCAAGATTTAGACATCCCTTACACTCCATCTCTTCCATTATTCCCAAAACCATCAAACACTACAATTCCTTCTCTCTCTCTCTCTCCAAAATCGTTCAAACCAAACATCACCTACATCACCTTCATTTCAATATTCAAACTCAAGAACACATGCACATATGGAAGTTCATGGATGAAACAAGATACTAGGGAGTTTAGTAAAGCTATTTGGAACATTTTCGGTGGAACTAGAAGGCTTAGATCATCAAGATTTTTCTTATCTTCATCTTTGTTTCCTTGCAAAAATTTGTAAGAATAACATACTAGCTTCACTTTTATTTTTGATTTCTTTTACAAGTTCATCAAAAACCCACTTGAAAAATAACAAGAAACAACTATAAATCATTATTTTTAAACATGATTTTTCTATGATTATAAGATGAACTTGGAAGAATCTAGCCTAATCAATTTGAATCTTGGTTATTTTCACTCAAAAATAAGATCTACATACATGCATGTAGGATCAACCAAGATTCATCAACAAAGGAATGAACATGAATTTTTATTAACATGCATGCTAGTAAAATATGAGAAACCATTTAAAAACTAAGAAAATAAATTTTTGAAATATTTCTTGGATAAAGTTTCCATTTCTGGAAAGGATAAAAATCAAGAAATATGTTGATAGTAAATGTTTTGAATACACACTTATGCTTTAAATGACTTTGTAAGACATCTAAAACCAGAGTTTTTCATAAAATCTCGATCTATAAATTTTTGGCAAAAATAAGGAATAAAGTTTTCTTTTTAGGAAAGTTAAGAACAATATCATGTTCATGCTACTTTTGTTGACAAATTTTGTTAAATATTGATACTTGATGATGTTTTGTATTGAAATAATTTGAAAACAAGTTTTGTATAAACTTGGGGAAAAATCCATAGTTCAAACAAAACTTTGGAAAAATTTTTATATATTTTGCTATGTATTAAAAGTTGTTAAACAAAGAAGTTTGTTACTAAACAATTATTTGAGGTCTTTAAATTTTGAACAAAGTTATAAATCCATGTTTTATAAAAAGATTTCTAAATAAAAATGACAAGTATATATTTTTGGATAAAATGTGTACTTACAAAAATATTCATCAAGTATCATAAGTTATATATTTTGATGTGTACATCATGTGTTAGTTCTAGTAGGAACAAATACAAACTTTCTACACATCACGAAAATTACAAAAATATATATATGAACTTGATAAAATGTCCATCCTTGGACATGAACACAAAAACGGACAAATTTGGACAATATGGACTTTTGGACAAACAAAAATGTTACGGACAATACAAACAATCGGACATAAATTATGGTCAAAACGGACGACGGACGAACTTATGGACATATTACCAATCCGAGGACTTAATACGACATCTAGACGATCTTTCGACACGGAAACAAAAATTACGTTACCATTAACAAACTTCGGACATTTTGAAAACTTATAAAAAGTATTATGTTTTTATTACCTAAAAAGTATAATTAGTAAATTTTTATAAAATTGTTTTTATAAAAATGAAAGACTTATCTTTTTTCAAATGGGCTAAATATTTATATAAATGGGCTTATATTTTTTTTTATAAATTATATTGGGCTTAAACTAAATACTTGGGCTAAGCCCAATAGCAAATAACTCATGGGCCAAGCCCAATATCAAACTTATGGGCCCAAAAGCCCAACACTATTAAAGCCCAATATTATTTAAGCCCAACACTATTAAAGCCCAACACTATTTAAGCCCAACACTATTTGGGCCAAATATCATAATTTATTGGGCTAAGTCCAATGACATAAATTGTAAAGAAATACAAGTGTACGATTGATAAATACTAGACACAAAGTTCAACTAACAATAAAGACATACAAGTCTTAAACATATTTAAGACACAAGACTTGTACTCAAGTTATTTACAAAGACCGAAGTGTCTAACAAATATAACAACGATTGTAGGTCGCAACACTGATCAGGACTACCACACGTGAAATCATATTTACTTCTACTCACTGACGCGATACTGTGAGTTCATGTCCCCTTTTCATTTTAAATGCTTTTCAAGCTTTACAACTATCGGGGAAAATACATGTACACTAGTATGATAAGTCAAGGAATGAAACACCTTAGATCATGTGAGAAATTAGGGCCATAACTAAAGCACCATTAATCCAGTTTGGACCAAGGAACAAAGGATCTAATGGGTTTTGGCGAGCCCCACTCATGGCCATTCATTTGCCTAGGAGTGCATTTGTTGCCCTACGACATGGTGTCAATACAATTAAAATCGTCTAGGGTTGGATTGCTTCCTATTTCGTCACCCATATTAATGTCCTTGCAAAACATTAATGATCACGATTTCATTGACGCTTTTCCTACTATATTTGATTCAAATACAAATACATTCTACATTTTTCGGATGTATCATATACAACTAAACTGCATGAACTCGCTCAACCTTTGTTGATTTTTCTACTTAAACATGTATTTCAGGGAATTAGTGGACCTTGTCAGGGATTCTAATTCAGGAAACAAGTATCAAGACTCCGTGCCATCTTTTGAAGGGTTTATCTATTATACTGCCGCTTTGCGGTGTTATAGTGGACAAAGCCTTACTGTTTAAAACTTTCGTTTTGGATGTATGAAATAATAACAACTTATTTTCTTTGAATGGTTTGTAAATTATAAACTTAATGTATGTTGCGCATCTTTTGAACAATTATGGTAATGGCAATGGAGTATGTTTTATTCATTTAGTATGTTTACTTATATCGTTATGCGATGAGAACCAACAGATAACACCTCGCGCTTCTGCTACGAGCAGGGTGTGACAGATTGGTATCAGAGCTTCGATTGTAGTGAACCAGGATTCTTTCTCGAGTCTAGTCTACAATCACTAGGGAACCTCTCACGAAAACAATTTATACAAAAACAAGAGTTTTCATTGCATAAACAAAATTCATATCATATAAATCAAGCAAGGACATTAAGTGTCTTAGTCTCTGAATGGTAGACATGAAACATTAAGTTAATCCGCATAACACAAATAGAATAACTTAAAATGAACTTATGTGATTTCAACATTTTGTGCATATATATATTTGAAAAATTAATTTATTAATACATACGTCAAACCAATTATGTTACAGGATATCATGTCTTCATCCGAAGGAAGCAACATTTATGATTACGTGGATCCTATGACACCTTCTTCAGATGATGATTACATACCAGAGGTTCAGGTCATTACATCGGATAGTGAGACGGGATCTGATAGCGATATGGATGATTTTCAGCCATTCGCATTTCTAGGGGATATTGTTGACGATGACGTATTAGCTGTACCTCCACTACTCAATGACATACTTATCATAGGTCACCCGGAGGGTGAACACGTAGTCGAGATTATACCTTTGGATGTACTTCCTCTTGCTATGGTGCCTTTCGTCGACCTCGACGAGGATGATGACGACATTGTCCCGGTGATTCCCGTAGAGCATATAGATGATGACTTAGGAGACTGGGATGTTTATGATGTGGTTTTCTTAGATATTGCATCACCAATGGTCTCGGTGATCGATATTTCTTCGGATGCAGATACAGACTCAGATGCTTCCTCTTATGCATCCGTTATTTCATCTGCACTACAGGCCCTTGGCCTACAGCGCAACGCAGTCGATGTGGATGATCTCATGCCAGTTGAGCCAGTTGTCCCAGCACCTGAGCATATTCCTACTCCACCACAGTCTCCAGTTCACTTACCTACTGAGGAGCCTAGTCAGGCCCCTGTTTCCAAGGGATCTACGGACCGTATTCGACACATGCATTTTGCCTCTATCCTACCACATACAGACCATACTGACGAGGCAGGACCCTCTGGACATGCCCACATACCACCCAGTGAGCCTCTTATTGCACCACACTCTCCACCACATGTCATGCCCATGACAGATCCATACCACCCAGTGCATTACCCATCTGTTACTACCGAGTTACGTGCTCGTGTGCTGACTTTAGAGCATCAGATAGACTTTATTATCCGTCGAGTTCATGAACTCGAGGAGGAGCTTATTCACCTTCAGGGTTTGGTACTTCTGACTCCACCACCACCAGCTCATTCACCACCCCATGCTCCACCACCACCACCAGGGTCACCACCATTACCCCCACTACCACCGCAGATGCCACCAGTTGATATACCACCAGTTGATTTACCTGCTCATGTTTTGACACTCGAGCAGCAGATGGTTTTCCTTCACCGTTTGGTTCTTGATTTGGAGGATAGGGTTTCTCATGTTTACAGGTCATTGTTCCCGGTTCCACCACCAGTTTTTCCTCCACCATAGACTTTGTGTTTGCAGGTACTTCTTTTGTGACAGGTATTTATATCACCGTTTTGTGTACATAGACTCACACCAAGTTTCAAGACAACTGAAAGGCTAAAGACCGCATGGAATGAAGGAAAAATTTTTCCACCTTGTATATGTACTAGTCTAGTAGGACCGGGGGATGTAGCCCGAGTCTATTTTGATTTCCTTTTCAAAAACAATCATGTAATCGGTTTTCAGTTATATATATAAGAAAACTTGGTGTTATCCTTTATGTGCATCTAAATGTTATATTATACATGTTTTGTTTCTTGTATTGTTTGGTCTATTCGCATGACATATTACTTGATTATATTTTTATTAATGTTATAAATGTGTGTTATATACTTAGTAAAAATATTTATTAACAAACCAATGCCTAAACTTAATCGTATATTCTTTTGGAAGAATAATGGCGCCAAGAAGACAACCTCCACGTACACGAACATCTAATCCACCCCCACCTCCACCAATGCCTACAAATGAGGTGGAATTGAATGCACTAATAGAAGAAAGGATTTCCCAAGCCATAGCCATCTATGAGGCCTCACGTGCCGAACACAGCGGTGGCACTGGCGGATCAGGAGGCCCAGGACACGGCGGTACCTCTGGCGGAACTAATACCAATGGTAACACTTAGTTGTTTTGTCACAACTTACCAAATTCCTTTTATAATCTATTCGTGCGTTTCACTGTTTGCTCATTTTTAATCCGTTTATTTGTCTATTTCAGGATGCACATTCAAGCAGTTTCTAGACTGCAAGCCACTCAATTATGATGGCACAGGCGGTGCTGTGGCTTATGTGCGTTGGACGGAGAAAATGGATTCCACCATAAGAATGAGCAGATGCTCTATTGATCAGCAAGTCACCTACGTTACTGGCTTATTCATCAATGAAGCCCTTACTTGGTGGAATTTACAAGTGCAAACTTTGGGTGATAGTGTAGCATACAGATTGACATGGGAGGAATTGAAAGAAAGGATGCGAGAAAAATATTGTTCCCGTGCTGAACTCCAGAAGTTGGAGAACAAATTTTGGAATCTTACTATGGTCAGATCTGATATTACTGGGTATACTCAAAGGTTTCACGACCTGTCTCGTGTGATTCCTTATTTGGTTACACCAGAATACAAGCGTATTGTGTCACACCCCGACCACGTAAAACATCAAATCGTGGCGGAAACGTCGGGGAGTGTTGTAACAGAATTATTGTTTCACAACCATGGCATACAAAGTTATATTTTATTTATCAAACAAGAGTGTTACATTGTCTCAAAACAGGAAATAAAGAGTTCAGAACATAATTAAACTAAGTCTATCTTCATTTTAAGTCTCTAAGGCATAGGTCCGCCCTAGTGTCACGATCATCATCCTAAGCGACAGCTCCTGAAAACACATGTGAAAATAGGTACGTCAGCATAAAAATGCCTGTGAGATACATAGGTTTGTGAAAATAGGATTCATGACTTAAGTTTTAGAAAATGTTTAATAAAATTTAGCCATGAACCTTGTAAATTGTTTTGTTTTTTAAATCATTTAAAAAGCAATAAGATCAGATGATATGTATACATAAAAAAGAATAATACATGGTTAAATGAATAACCAAGTAAAATGAGTTGTATAAAATAAGTTGTTTGTAAAGCGATGTCTTGTGAAAGATATGTTATTTGTATAAAATGTTATATGTCTAAATTGAAATGATTCAAATAACGCTACGATATGTAATACCATACAAACACTTATATATAGGAAGTACCAGCGGCGTATCCACCATGCTTGTATCATATTACACACGTCTCGTTACTTAAATCACTTAAACAAACCACCAATGTATAAAGTCCATGTTTAAACCAATTGTCAAAAAGTCCTTGTATAAGCCATGTCAAATGTTAAAAAGTCCAAATGTAGTCAAGTAATGTGTAACAAATGTTATGTATTGTAAGTAAAGTATTGTCACATAAACCAAATGTAGAAATGTACAAAACAAAGTATTTTGAATATATCAAAAAGTTATGTTTTGCAAAGTAAATGCATGTTTTATTGATACAAACATTTATGTAGTAAGTTAACGCATACATTCAAGCCTTGAGACAGTCGGATAACCCTTTTAGTCAAGGTTATCAAAAGAAATGTTTTCGGATTCAGTCATTCCTTACATCCAAACAAACCCGGGATGTCAGGAATGGGATTTGTCAAGTCCTATGGTACCACTACTTACTACCGAGCGGCGTAGCTAATGTTAATGAACGTATATAAGTCCCGTTTGTGCAAACCAAATGTTATAGCAATTTTATACATGTCATATGAAAACAATGTACTAAGTATGCTAAGTTAACATACAAAGCAGAAAAGTCATGTAAATCAATGTGCTAGCATGCTATCAGTCAACATACATAGCAGAAATGTAAAGTAAAACATTGTAATGTAAATCATGTACTATAAATGTACTAACGAACATAGCAAGTATATGATGTGAAAACAGGAAAGCATGAAAGTAACAAGCAGGCACATGTGTTTCACCCCAAAATGTTTGGAAAATAGTAAAAGAGGGGTCTATGTACTCACTTGAGATTGCTCAGTAGTCCTTGAGTAACAACCAAACAATGCTAGAGATCACGGATATTCAACGACACCTAATATAGGTAACTATGTTAATATACCGGACCTAAAATCGGAGGATTGGATAGAATGAGGGCTCGTAAACCAAATGAGTAGGGGAACTCATGTAATATGGTTTAACAAGGCCTACATACTACAATGAAACCTAACCTAAGTGCTTACGACCCATTACGACCCGTTTAGGTAGCTTATGCTACTTTAACGCGTTGTTCGCGTAAAACGCGTTCGGACTGCCTAACTAGTCCTATGACAAGTAAAATATGCCTTAACATGTCTAATATTGTTACCAAATCAGTTTAGATGTTAAAAGTTATGTTACATATGCTTAAAATGAATTTTGGCGTAAAAAGGGCATTTTGGTAATTTACCTAAGGCATATAAACTACCTATCATACAACTACTTAAACGAAGCGACCATAAGGTATAACCTCGGAAGGTTATTCCCTATATACTATGGTCACCTAATGTGTTTGGTCGGATCCTAATGATCGACCAAACGGGTCGGGTTCGAAAGTATAAGCGATTGTTTAGATCGCTTACCTTACGACCCTATAAAAGCACTAAACTAAAAGTGACGAGCTAAGCATGTTAAAACATGCTTAACTAAGTTTAGAAAATAGGTTTGGTATCAAAACAAACGGTTTTGATACCTATAAGTAGTTTGGTTACAAAATCCGCAATAACACGCATTTTGGCCGAAACTACAACTCGTCACTGAGCCTAGATAACGTGGTAATCAGTAGGTATAGTCACTAGGGACTATAGCCATCGTGATCACGCTCACGTTAGGAAGTTCAAACGAACTTCGCGTTGACCATAAACTGGTCAATGCAGAAAGTCAAACATAGTTTGACTTTCGGACTCGAAAAGCGATAAAAGAACGAAGGAACACTTACAAAGGGTCCCCGCAAGCTAATCTTGATCCAAGTAGCTCAGGTATGAAGCAATGGCTTCAACTTAGAGCTTTTAGATCAGATTTTTGTGGGTTTTGAGTTGTGATGTTGGTGGGTATTTATAGATGTGGTAGAACCGTTAGGATCGTTTATCGAATAACGTGCTTCAATCTCAACCTTACACTTGTTGAAATTTCCATGGAACACCACAATTTTGCCCCTCATTATCCATTATCCTGAAGAGGCAAGTGCAAATTAGCCCCTCATTATCCTGAAGAGGCAACAGCTGTTTAAACTGATCTGCTATTCTGGGGACCCCTTACGGACCGTAAGGGTCATGGCTTACGGTCCGTAAGCCATTAACTTTGGCAGAATTACAGTTTCAGTCCCTGCACCTTGTTTCGTTGCGTAACGGCACTTCTAACACCCGTCAAACCCAATTTCAAGCTCCACAATGATGTTAAGACATAGGGAACATGAAATATGCTTGAAAACATCTCGGATGTCGGTTCGTTTGGCCGTACGGTTGCGATGTTCGGCTAATTACGACGGAATGCGCATAAGCGCGAAAAACGATCCAAATTGCGTGACGAATGGATTTTTGACAAGCCAAACACTAAAGCATAATATTATAATGCTTACATAAATTTTTGGATGTCCGGATGTATTCAGAACGTAAGTTATGCGCGAAAGTGCAAACTTGTGCACTTTTTGACGCTTTTAGTCCCTGAATGACCCAAAAGTTTATTTTAACACACCGAATCCCTCAAAGCCTATTTATAAGCCATGTAAAGGATATTTATGGTATTTTTAACTTATGGTCATGTTCCAGAATGTCTGTTACAGTTCAAATTGGCATACTTTCGCAGTTTGTCAAATTTAGTCCCTATAGGCGAATTAACTTGTTTTTGCCATACCAAAGCCTTTAAAACTTATTTCTAAGTTATGTAAAGGTTATTTAAGGTATGTTAAGTATATGTTGATGTTCCGGAGTATTTTTTGCATTAAACTGATTACGTTTACGCACCAGTTTGCGTATAACTCTCCAGAAAGCGATGTAGAGTTTGAAATTGAATAAAAGTCAAAACATGAAAAATGTAAAACATAACCAAACAAACATTGGGATCAAATAACATTGTTTTATTGATAATTGAACTGTTCATAATGATTACAAGCACAGTTGTTACAGTCTCCCCTACTTGTGGAAATTTCGTCCCGATATTTATTTAGAGGAAACTCGTGGAAAAAGATGCGGATATTTCGCCTTCATTTGATCTTCGCGTTCCCAAGTAAACTCGGGTCCACGTTTAGATTCCCAGCGAACCTTGATCAAAGGAATGCGCTTGCATTTAAGCCACTTGACTTCACGTTCCATGATTTCCACTGGCTTCTCAACAAATTTCAGTGTTTTATCAACACGAATTTCGTCAAGCGGTATGTGGAGGTTCTCATCAGCTAAACACCTCTTGAGATTGGACACGTGAAAGGTTGGATGAACATTTCCAAGTTCAGGAGGTAACTCAAGTCTGTAGGCTACCTTACCGATTCTTTCGACGATCTTGAATGGTCCAACGTATCTAGGTGCAAGTTTTCCTTTCTTTCCAAATCTGATCACACCTTTCCAAGGTGAGACCTTAAGTAATACTCGATCACCGACTTGAAAATCCAAGGGCTTGCGTTTTAGGTCTGCGTAACTCTTTTGACGGCTTCTAGCTGTCTGAAGGTTATCACGAACTTTCTTAACCTTATCAGTTGTCTCTAAAATGAGGGCAGGTCCAGTAAGCTGAGCCTCACCGATCTCATTCCAGCAGACTGGTGAACGACATTTTCGACCATAGAGAGCCTCGAAAGGAGCCATGTTGATGCTGGAGTGATAACTGTTGTTGTAGGAGAATTCAATCAACGGAAGATGTGAATCCCAACTACCACCAAAATCGATCACACAAGCTCTAAGCATATCCTCCAGAGTCTGGATTGTTCTTTCAGATTGACCATCCGTTTGCGGATGATAAGCTGTGCTCAGATTAAGTTGGGTCCCCATAGTAGATTGCATGGTTCTCCAAAAATGAGAAGTGAAGCGAGCATCTCTGTCAGAAATGATGTTCAAAGGAACACCATGTCGAGCTACAATTTCATCCACATAGATTTTAGCAAGTTTGTCAGCAGAAAAATCCTCACGGATTGGCAAGAAATGCGCTGACTTAGTAAGACGATCAACAACTACCCAGATGGCATCATAACCTTTCTTTGTATGCGAAAGTTTAGTAACAAGACCCATAGTAATGTTTTCCCATTTCCAAACTGGGATTTCTGGTTGCTCCAATAAACCAGAAGGACGCTGATGTTCAGCCTTAACCTTAAGACAAGTAAGGCATTTTGATACATATAAGGCGATGTCTTTCTTCATACCAGGCCACCAATAATGAATACGAAGATCCTTATACATCTTATCTGAGCTAGGATGAATAGAATAACGAGACTTATGGGCTTCATCCATAAGCAAGGTTCGAAGATTATCTTGGCTTGGGACCCGCAAACGGTCCATGAAGTAATACGATCCATTGTCCTTCAGTTCCAGATCAGGTGTTATGTGATAGGGAAATTCCTTATCCATTAAACCTTGTGAAACACAAGATTGTTGAGCCTGAGAAATACGGGCTTGGATATCGGATCGAGCTTGAATATCAGATTGAACATGAACACAATGAAGCTTGGTACGTTCCTTACGACTCAATGCATCGGCTACGACATTCGCCTTACCAGGATGGTAGTGAATTTCGCAGTCATAGTCGTTTAGAAGCTAAACCCAACGTCGTTGCCTCATGTTGAGTTCTTTCTGATTGAAGATATGTTGAAGACTTTTGTGGTCCGTGAAAACCACACATTTTGTACCGTACAAATAGTGTCTCCAGATCTTGAGAGCGAAAACAACTGCACCTAACTCAAGATCATGAGTGGTGTAGTTTTTCTCATGTATCTTCAACTGCCTCGATGCATATGCTATGACTTTGTTCCTTTGCATCAGAACACAGCCAAGACCCAGTTTCGATGCATCACAATACACAAAAAAATCATCATCACCCTCAGGTAATGATAGAACAGGCGCATCGCAAAGCTTCTGCTTCAAGTTTTGAAAAGCTTCCTCTTGTTTGTATCCCCAATCAAAGGGCTTGTTCTTCTGAGTTAGAGCAGTTAGAGGAACTGCAATCTTTGAGAAGTTTTCAATGAAGCGGCGATAATAACCCGCTAGACCAAGAAAAGAACGAACTTCAGTAGGAGTAGAAGGTGTATCCCAATCCTTAATCGCACTGATCTTGGAGGGATCTACATGAATACCTTGTTCGTTGACAATATGTCCTAAAAATTGAACTTCTTTAAGCCAGAATTCACACTTGGAGAATTTGGTTAAAAGTTGCTCTTTCTTTAGGAGTTCCAAAGTAAGACGAAGATGTTGCTCGTGATCAGCTCGCGTCTTAGAATAAATCAAGATGTCATCAATAAAAACAATGACGAACTGATCCAAATAAGGCTTGCAGACCCTATTCATTAAGTCCATGAAAACAGCAGGAGCATTAGTCAAACCGAATGGCATGACTGTGAACTCATAATGCCCATAACGAGTGCGGAACGCTGTCTTGGGAATATCTTCTTCATGCACACGAAGTTAATGATACCCAGATCGCAGATCAATCTTTGAAAAATAAGAAGCGCCCTGTAACTGATCAAAGAGATCATCGATGCGAGGTAGGGGATATCGACTCTTGATGGTAAGCTTGTTAAGCTCACGATAATCGATACACATCCTAAAAGATCCCTCCTTCTTCTTGACAAAAAGAACGGGAGCACCCCAAGGTGAAAAGCTAGGACGGATAAAACCTTTGTCATAGAGCTCCTGAAGCTGCTTAGACAACTCTTGCATCTCAGACGGTGCAAGACGATATGGAGCTCTGGCAATGGGGTTTGCACCAGGTACGAGATCAATACGGAACTCGACTTGGCGTGCTGGGGGTAGACCATGTAACTCTTCAGGAAATACTTCAGAATAATCCCGAACAACAGGAATATCTTGAATAGACTTACCTTTACCCTTATCTGCTACAACATGTGCCAAAAAGGCCACATAGTTCTTTCGTAGATACTTTCGAGCTTTAAAACAAGACATGAGTTTGAGACCACCAGCAGGTTTCTCACCACGAACCTGTAGGATCTCGCCTGTCGAAAGTGGCACACGAACGATCTTCTCGAAACAAACTACCTCTGCGTGATGCTTGGCTAACCAATCCATACCCACAATAACGTCGAAGCTTCCAAGTTGCATAGGCGTGAGGTCAATAGGAAAAAGATGGTCGTTAAGGTTCAACTGGCAGTTGCGAAGAATAAAATCAAGAACAATGGGTTCACCACTAGCAACTTCTACTGTCAAAGGTTTACCTAGTTTCGTTCTAGACACGCGAAGCAATGGCTCAAAAGATAAAGACACAAAACTCTTATCGGCACCCGAATCAAAGAGAACAGATGCAGGATGATTATTAATAAAGAATGTACCGTTCACCACTTCATTGTCTGCTTGTGCCTCCTGTGCATTCATCTTGAAGACTCGACCTCGAGCCTGAGCTTGATTCTGATTCTGGTTGGCTAGCCTTGGGCACCAGTTTCTGTAGTGGGTCAGATCCCCAAAATTGTAGCACGAACCAGGAGGAAAATGAGGTCATGCAGCTTGACCTTGTTGCTGAGCAAGAGGCTGAGCAACTTGTTGGGCTTGGTTCTGAACTGCCTGATTCTGGTTGACAGGAATGCGGCAAGTAGCGGCAAGATGACCATTTCTTCCGCAGTTAGTGCAATGACGACATTGGAGATGTGGTAGGTGATGGCCGTTACACCTGTTGCACAAAGGTGCATTGCCAAGATAAGGCTTCTTGGCGGGTGGTTGCGCAGGCTGATTTGGTGCAACTTAGGCCTGTGTAGTAACAACATAGTTTTGGGAAGCCTTTCGCTTCCTAGACCCCCTTGAGGAACCAGAATCCTTTCCCTTCTTGTTTTGACCTTTCTTGCTATCTTCTTTGTCAGACGACTGCTTCTTACCTTTGTCACCCTTTTTGTGCAGCTTTCCCTTTCGAACCTGCGACTCAGCCAATGTCGCTGCTAACTCGATCGCCTGACAGAGTGTGGTAGGGTTACTACCAGTAATGATGTCTTGCACTGAGTCAGGTAGGCCGTCGATGTACCTTTCGATAGCCTTGTCGAGTGGGGTAACCATAGTCGGGCAAAGCAGACTCAACTCCTTAAATCTATCAGTATATGCCCTGTGCTCGCCACTATCTTGTTTCAAGTCATCAAACTCTCTCTCCAAAGCTCGCTGTTCATGACGTGGACAGAACTCCCTCATCATAAGGGCCCTAAGTTCAGCCCATGTCTGTGCTAGAGCAACTTCTGCACCACGGTCTCTCATAACCCCATTCCACCATGTAAGAGCCCTCTTCTGAAACACACTCGAAGAAAAGTCGACCTTGCAATTTTCAGGACACTGAACGTGACGGAAAGTATTCTCAATGCTCTCGAACCATTGAAGAAGCCCAGTCGCTCCCTCAGAACCACTAAACTTGAGTGGTTTAGCCGAGTTAAAATTCTTGAAATTGCATGGAGCATTGTTGTTGTTGTTGGCTTGGTTCCATTGAGCAAAGAGGTTTGGGAATTGAGCAGCCATTTGCTGCGCAATGATTTCTGCCAGTTCGGCAGTCGCTATCTGGTTTTCGCGTCGAGGAGGCATTCTAAAAGAGGAAAACATGAAAGGAAATGAGTGAGATGATTGGATGAAGAGAATGAGATGAAACAAAATCAACAAAAGCAAAGATGGTGGTCATTCGTCCGCATCGCAAAGCAAACAAGCGACACACAATGACTAATCAAAGTAAATGGGTCAAAAATAATGTATCGCGAAGACATGCTCGCCTATAAGTGAACACTCACCCCAAGAGTTCCCAGGTAAGAGTGACTGGTCCGATTATGTGGATTTGTACGAACACTCTAGCCTTAGACAGAAAACCCAGGGTACAGGCATTCACTCTTCCAGTTTGCACGTGTTCACACTATTTAAAACCCAAAACTTTGACGAGATTTTGAAAACTTAGAAGGTACAAGGCCAAAAATCAAACTGGAAGGGTTCAAAACCATATAATAGAGGGTTCAAAACCTTGTAATAAATCATTCAAAAACAGAAGGTTGTTTTTTTTTCAAAAATCGTTTCGGAAAAATTGGGTTCTTGTTTTGATAATCACCTAAGGATAGGTGATGTGCATGTTTTAAGATCTAAACACAAGATAACTTGTGTTAGGGTCCTAGAAAGGTTATAGTCTAGGTCAAAGCATTACTAATAACCTAATTCCCTATAACCATTGGCTCTGATACCAACTTTTCTATCACACCCTGACCACGTAAAACATCAAATCGTGGCGAAAACGTCGGGGAGTGTTGTAACAGAATTATTGTTTCACAACCATGGCATACAAAGTTATATTTTATTTATCAAACAAGAGTGTTACATTGTCTCAAAACAGGAAATAAAGAGTTCAGAACATAATTAAACTAAGTCTATCTTCATTTTAAGTCTCTAAGGCACAGGTCCGCCCTAGTGTCACGATCATCATCCTAAGCGACAGCTCCTAAAAACACATGTGAAAATAGGTACGTCAGCATAAAAATGCCTGTGAGATACATAGGTTTGTGAAAATAGGATTCATGACTTAAGTTTTAGAAAATGTTTAATAAAATTTAGTCATGAACCTTGTAAATTGTTTTGTTTTGTAAATCATTTAAAAAGCGATAAGATCAGATGATATGTATACATAAAAAAGAATAATACATGGTTAAATGAATAACCAAGTAAAATGAGTTGTATAAAATAAGTTGTTTGTAAAGCAATGTCTTGTGAAAGATATGTTATTTGTATAAAATGTTATATGTCTAAATTGAAATGATTCAAATAACGCTACGATATGTAATACCATACAAACACTTATATATAGGAAGTACCAGCGGCGTATCCACCATGCTTGTATCATATTACACACGTCTCGTTACTTAAATCACTTAAACAAACCACCAATGTATAAAGTCCATGTTTAAACCAATTGTCAAAAAGTCCTTGTATAAGCCATGTCAAATGTTAAAAAGTCCAAATGTAGTCAAGTAATGTGTAACAAATGTTATGTATTGTAAGTAAAGTATTGTCACATAAACCAAATGTAGAAATGTACAAAACAAAGTATTTTGAATATATCAAAAAGTTATGTTTTGCAAAGTAAATGCATGTTTTATTGATACAAACATTTATGTGGTAAGTTAACGCATACATTCAAGCCTTGAGACAGTCGGATAACCCTTTTAGTCAAGGTTATCAAAAGAAATGTTTTCGGATTCAGTCATTCCTTACATCCAAACAAACCCGGGATGTCAGGAATGGGATTTGTCAAGTCCTATGGTACCACTACTTACTACCGAGCGGCGTAGCTAATGTTAATGAACGTACATAAGTCACGTTTGTGCAAACCAAATGTTATAGCAATTTTATACATGTCATATGAAAACAATGTACTAAGTATGCTAAGTTAACATACAAAGCAGAAAAGTCATGTAAATCAATATGCTAGCATGCTATCAGTCAACATACATAGCAGAAATGTAAAGTAAAACATTGTAATGTAAATCATGTACTATAAATGTACTAACGAACATAGCAAGTATATGATGTGAAAACAGGAAAGCATGAAAGTAACAAGTAGGCACATGTGTTTCACCCCAAAATGTTTGGAAAACAGTAAAAGAGGGGTCTATGTACTCACTTGAGATTGCTCAGTAGTCCTTGAGTAACAACCAAACAATGCTAGAGATCACGGATATTCAACGGCACCTAATATAGGTAACTATGTTAATATACCGGACCTAAAATCGGAGGATTGGATAGAATGAGGGCTCGTAAACCAAATGAGTAGGGGAACTCATGTAATATGGTTTAACAAGGCCTACATACTACAATGAAACCTAACCTAAGTGCTTACGACCCGTTTAGGTAGCTTATGCTACTTTAACGCGTTGTTCTCGTAAAACGCGTTCGGACTGCCTAACTAGTCCTATGACAAGTAAAATATGCCTTAACATGTCTAATATTGTTACCAAATCAGTTTAGATGTTAAAAGTTATGTTACATATGCTTAAAATGAATTTTGGCGTAAAAAGGGCATTTTGGTAATTTACCTAAGGCATATAAACTACCTATCATACAACTACTTAAACGAATCGACCATAAGGTATAACCTCGGAAGGTTATTCCCTATATACTATGGTCACCTAATGTGTTTGGTCGGATCCTAATGATCGACCAAACGGGTCGGGTTCGAAAGTATAAGCGATTGTTTAGATCGCTTACCTTACGACCCTATATAAGCACTAAACTAAAAGTGACGAGCTAAGCATGTTAAAACATGCTTAACTAAGTTTAGAAAATAGGTTTGGTATCAAAACAAACGGTTTTGATACCTATAAGTAGTTTGATTACAAAATACGCAATAACACGCATTTTGGCCGAAACTACGACTCGTCACTTAGCCTAGATAACGTGGTAATCAGTAGGTATAGTCACTAGGGACTATAACCATCGTGATCACGCTCACGTTAGGAAGTTCAAACGAACTTCGCGTTGACCATAAACTGGTCAATGCAGAAAGTCAAACATAGTTTGACTTTCGGACTCGAAAAGTGTTGGACCGTTTTATGACCCTGAAAAGTCAGTCAAGGACGTTCATCTTCTCGTATAAAGGCGGAATCAGTACACGCAAAGTTACACAGCTTTTCCTATTCAATTCCTTCTCTTTTATTGCTTTCTGAGTTGATTTTGACAGAGTTTGGTTACACAAGCAATGAGATGGTTCCGCTCCAATGTACACGAATGAATGATCAGGTTCCGCTTATGAAGACTATATATAGTGCCTGTGGTTTCGCTTATATGGACAGTCCATATAAGCGAACCTACATGTTGACATATAAGCGAACCTACCTATGACCCTATAAGCGAACCTACCTATGACCCTTGGAGCGAAACCACAAACCTAATATGTACATACAAACGAAATCACTTCTAATCCTATGTACATAAAAGCGAAATTACTTTACTAAACCATAATTTGACTTTTAAGCTCTAATCTTGACCTAATCTTGATATATGACTTAATGTAGACAAAGTCAACAGACATATCATGCACCAACAAAAAGCGATAAAAGAACGAAGGAACACTTACAAAGGGTCCCCGCAAGCTAATCTTGATCCAAGTAGCTCAGGTATGAAGCAATGGCTTCAACTTAGAGCTTTTAGATCAGATTTTTGTGGGTTTTGAGTTGTGATGTTGGTGGGTATTTATAGATGTGGTAGAACCGTTAGGATCGTTTATCGAATAACGTGCTTCAATCTCAACCTTACACTTGTTGAAATTTCCATGGAACACCACAATTTGGCCCCTCATTATCCTGAAGAGGCAAGTGCAAATTGGCCCCTCATTATCCTGAAGAGGCAACAGCTGTTTAAGCTGATCTGCTGTTCTGGGGACCCCGTACGGACCGTAAGGGTCATGGCTTACGGTCCGTAAGCCATTAACTTTGGCAGAATTACAGTTTCAGTCCCTGCACCTTGTTTCGTTGCGTAACGGCACTTCTAACACCCGTCAAACCCAATTTCAAGCTCCACAATGATGTTAAGACATAGGGAACATGAAATATGCTTGAAAACATCTCGGATGTCGGTTCGTTTGGCCGTACGGTTGCGATGTTCGGCTAATTACGACGGAATGCGCATAAGCGCGAAAAACGATCCAAATTGCGTGACGAATGGATTTTTGACAAGCCAAACACTAAAGCATAATATTATAATGCTTACATAAATTTTTGGATGTCCGGATGTATTCAGAACGTAAGTTATGCGCGAAAGTGCAAACTTGTGCACTTTTTGACGCTTTTAGTCCCTGAATGACCCAAAAGTTTATTTTAGCACACCGAACCCCTCAAAGCCTATTTCTAAGCTATGTAAAGGATATTTATGGTATGTTTAACTTATGGTCATGTTCCGGAATGTCTGTTACAGTTCAAATTGGCATACTTTGGCAGTTTGTCAAATTTAGTCCCTGTAGGCGAATTAACTTGTTTTTGCCATACCAAAGCCTTTAAAACTTATTTCTAAGTTATGTAAAGGTTATTTAAGGTATGTTAAGTATATGTTGATGTTCCAGAGTATTTGTCTCATTAAACTGATTACGTTTACGCACCAGTTTGCGTATAACTCTCCAGAAAGCGATGTAGAGTTTGAAATTGAATAAAAGTCAAAACATGAAAAATGTAAAACATAACCAAACAAACATTGGGATCAAATAACATTGTTTTATTGATAATTGAACTGTTCACAATGATTACAAGCACAGATGTTACATATTGAACGCTATATTTGGGGACTTTCTCCTGAGATCCGAAGTCATGTTACTGCAGCAGAACCCACGACTATCACGCAGGCGGTAACTTTAGCTGTGAGCCTTAATGAAGACGCGATCAGGATGAAGAAATATAATGTGAAAGGAGATGAGAAGAAAGAATCACATGTTGAGTCTTCCAATGGTGGAAAAAGGAGTTACTCAAATTTCAAGAAGGGAACGCGTAGGAACAACAACTACAACTACAACAACAACAACACCAACCCCAACAACAATACCAACAACAACAACTACAACCGCAATAACCACAACAACAATAACAACAACCGCAATCACAACAACCCCAAAAATTATAACATAAAACAAGAGAATACTCAGACAAGGGATGCAAAGGCGTTTGTAGCCACCAATGATACCGGCCCGAAGAAGTACTCAGGTACTATGCCCAAGTGTGAGCGATGCACGTATCATCACGTGGGTAATTGTAGGAAATGTGACAAGTGTGCCAAGCTTGGCCACCGTACCGAGTCATGCTAGGGATCAGGAAATAGACCAGGAACTGAGAATAGAAACAACAATAAGAATGGAAATGGGCGTGAGCAAGGATGTTTTGGATGCGGAAGCAAAGATCACTTCAAAAGGGATTGCCTTAAAGAAAACCAAGCTCGTGGTCGATCATTTGTGATTGGAGCCAAGGATGCGCGCCAAGACCCTAATGTGGTCACTGGTACGTTTCTCCTTAACAATCATTTTGCATCCATATTATTTGATACTGGTGCCGATTTTAGCTTTATCTCTATGGAATTTAAAAATACTCTGGGACTAAAATCTAGTAAACTAGATGTCCCATATTCCATAGAATTGGCTAACGGTAAACTAGTAGAATCAGGGGAAGTTGTTACGGAGTGTTCCTTACAACTTGGAGAACAAAAATTCACTATCAATCTCTTACCTGTTGAGTTGGGTAGTTTCGATGTAGTGGTTGGCATGGATTGGCTATCCATTAATCGAGCCGAAGTCGTTTGCCATGAAAAGATCAATCGCATACCACTACTGAACGAAGAGACACTGGTGATACATGGAGAGAAGCGCGACACCCCATTACGGATCATTAATAGCATGAAAGCCCAGAAGTGCTTACGGAAAGGGTGTATTGCTTTTCTAGCACATGTTGTGGACAAGAAGACTGATGGGCCAAAGTTGACTGATATTCCAATAGTAAAAGAATTTCCTGAAGTCTTTCCTGAAGACTTACCAGGACTACCACCTTATCGACAAGTCGAATTTCATATCGATTTGGTACCAGGAGCCGGACCCGTAGCTAAATCTCCATATCGATTAGCACCTTCTGAAATGCAAGAGTTATCCACACAACTTCAAGAGTTATTGGATAAAGGATTCATTAGACTGAGCTACTCGCCTTGGGGAGCTCCAGTCTTGTTTGTAAAGAAGAAGGACGGAACGCTCACGATGTGCATCGATTATCGCGAGTTGAATAAATTTACCATCAAGAATCGGTATCCATTACCGAGGATTGATGATCTATTCGATCAACTACAAGGGTCGAGCTTATACTCAAAAATAGACTTACGATCGGGGTATCATCAATTACGGATTCAAGAGGAAAGCATACCGAAAACGGCTTTTCGGACTCGTTACGGTCATTACGAGTTTCTCGTTATGCCATTTGGTTTAACGAATGCACCAGCGGTCTTCATGGATCTAATGAATCGCGTGTGCAAGCCGTATCTCGACAAATTCGTCATAGTGTTTATTGACGATATTTTGATATACTCTCGATCGACTGATGAACATGAACAACATTTGAGAACAATTTTGGAGTTGCTAAAGACGGAGAAACTATACGCGAAATTTTCCAAATGCGAATTTTGGATTCGCAAAGTACAATTTCTCGGGCATGTAGTGAACGAGAAAGGCATTCAAGTAGACCCGTCGAAGATAGAAGCGATTAAGAATTGGGAAGCGCCCAAGACTCCTACTGAAGTGCGACAATTTTTGGGCTTAGCGGGATATTATCGGAGATTTATTGAGAATTTTTCAAAGATTGCTCAACCGCTAACTTCTCTTACACAGAAAGACAAGAAATTTGACTGGGGAGAGAAACAAGAAGCAGCATTTCAACTTCTTAAAGACAAGTTGTGCATTGCACCAATCTTATCATTACCCGATGGTACCGATGATTTTGTTGTATACTGTGATGCTTCGCATCAAGGTTTGGGTTGTGTACTCATGCAACGTGAAAAAGTTATTGCGTACGCGTCTCGCCAATTAAAAGTTCACGAAAAGAACTATACTACTCACGAGCTTGAATTAGGCGCAGTGGTATTTGCTTTGAAGATATGGCGACATTATCTATATGGTACTCAATGTACTATTTTCACGGATCATAAAAGTCTACAACATATATTCAACCAAAAAGAATTAAATATGCGTCAACGACGTTGGGTTGAATTGTTAAACGATTATGATTATGAAATCAAGTACCATCCGGGCAAGGCGAATGTTGTAGCTGACGCCTTGAGCCGCAAGGAGGGAGTTAAAACACTAAGAGTCCGAGCATTAGAAATGACAATTCACACAGACCTTACCACTTGGATTCATAATGCACAACAAGAAGCGCTCAAGGAAGAGCATATTCTAGCAGAATCACTTCGAGGCATGGAAAAACGGTTAGTGCCAAAGGAGGATGGAACTTTGTACGTTGCAGGTAGAATTTGGGTTCCACTCTTTGGAGGCTTTCGAGATGTTATTTTTGAGGAAGCACATAGGTCTAAATACTCGATTCATCCTGGATCGGATAAAATGTACCAGGATTTGAAAGAGTACTATTGGTGGCCTAAACTCAAAGGTGATATCGCGACTTATGTCGGAAAATGCTTAACCTGCGCGAAGATCAAGGCTGAATATCAGAAACCCTCAGGCTTGTTACAACAACCCGAGATTCCCGTTTGGAAATGGGATCAAATATCAATGGACTTCATTACGAAGTTACCCAGGACCTCAAAAGGCCATGACATGATATGGGTAATCATCGATAGATTGACAAAGTCCGCACACTTCTTGCCAATTCGGGAGAAGGATAGTACTGAGAAACTAGCGGAACTCTATGTCAGAGAAATAGTGGCTCGTCATGGGGTACCTATTTCAATCATTTTGGACCGAGATGGTCGTTTTGTTTCTAGAATTTGGAAATCATTTCAACAGGCCTTTGGATCACAATTAAATCTGAGTACGGCCTTTCATCCTCAAACTGACGGCCAGAGCGAACGGACAATCCAAACACTCGAAGATATGCTTCGTGCGTGTGTTATGGATTTAGGCGGCAATTGGGATACTCATCTACCTTTAGTTGAGTTTTCCTACAATAACAGCTACCATACTAGTATACAAGCTGCACCGTTTGAAGCTCTTTATGGTCGAAAGTGTCGCTCTCCGCTATGTTGGGCGGAAACTGGCGATAGTCAGTTAATTGGTCCGGAGCTAGTCCAAGAGACTACGGATAAAATTTTCCAGATCCGAGACCGTATCAAGGCGGCTCGTGATCGACAAAAGAGCTACGCAAACAAAAAGCGAAAACAATTATCTTTCGAGGTCGGAGACAAAGTCTTGTTGAAAGTCTTGCCCTGGAAAGGCGTAGCGAGGTTCGGTAGGCGTGGAAAGCTAAACCCACGTTACATTGGACCATTTGAAATCTTAGAAAAGATTGGCACTGTTGCCTACAAGTTAAAGTTACCAGATGAACTTAGCAGTGTGCACCACACGTTTCATGTGTCAAATCTTAGAAAGAGTCCAACACAAGATACCGTTATCATCCCTGCGGATGAAATTCACATTGACGACAAACTCCAATTCACCGAAGAACCTGTTGAGGTCACGGACTGGAAGGTTCAGAAAACATGGAGAAGTCGTATCAAGTTAGTAAAAGTTCGTTGGAACTCTCGTCACGGACCTGAGTATACTTGGGAACGTAAAGACCAAATGAAAGCAAAATATCCTCACCTGTTTCCGAAGACTCCTACAAAGAATAACAAATCTCGAATATCGGGACGAAATTCTCAATAACAGGGGGAGAATGTGACAAACGGCAAAATTCCGGTAATTCCGTACAACTTGAACAACTATTTCGACTATTATTTTCGCGTATTTGACTTAATTTTAATTAATTAAAGTCTTGAGAGTCTAGGAATTACAAAAATCATAGTGAATTATGATAATGAATCCGTTGCGATTAGAAACAATATCCTAGACTAACAATAGGAACGCGAATAAACGATACTTGTCAGTACTAGTCGAGGTACAGTCTGACACAATGAAAACATGACATACAGTTATGTCTACACAAATATTTTATAAAAAGCTTTGTCCAAAATTTATATGTGCCTTATTATTTAAAAAAAAAATTGTTCAAGTCCGCAGAAAAATACAGCAATCATGCGGAAATATACAGCATTCCGCAGAACGATACAGTAACTGTCTGAAAAACCCAAAAATAAATATTATTTGACATAAATAATATAATGGGTAGTAAAAACGACACAAAATCCGCAATCGAATCTTATCGTGTTAAGCTGCATGGCTAGTTCAGTAAACTGCCAGTCAGCAAAGCCGGTACCAGAACCGTGTCAAAAATAATAAAATGTTTAGTCCAAAAATTTGGATTAATTATTTGGATAATAAAACATGTGCAAAAATAATTTTTGTTATGTTATTATCCAAACGAAACACGGTGTCAGTATTTAACCCGGTACAGGACCCGAACCGACTTTTTCACCCGAATTACAAACTAAAAATTTCGGTGAACTAGTTGTACCTAGTGTCACACTACTTTAAAATATGAAGGCTTAAAACCTTGTAGATATTTTTATATAAAATGTCAAAGTTTTTAAAATGCTTAAAGCTTCTAGTTTAAAACAAATTTTTATAAAAAAATTCAGCAATTTTCTTTTCTTTTGGCTGAAGTTTCGTTCAAGGTGGGTCCCCATTTGAGCTTACTCATGCCTTTTGTTGTGTTGGATGTCTTAAATGAATAATTAGTGGCAATTTCCAAGATTTAGACATCCCTTACACTCCATCTCTTCCATTATTCCCAAAACCATCAAACACTACAATTCCTTCTCTCTCTCTCTCCAAAATCGTTCAAACCAAACATCACCTACATCACCTTCATTTCAATATTCAAACTCAAGAACACATGCACAAATGGAAGTTCATGGATGAAACAAGATACTAGGGAGTTTAGTAAAGCTATTTGGAACATTTTCGGTGGAACTAGAAGGCTTAGATCATCAAGATTTTTCTTATCTTCATCTTTGTTTCCTGCAAAAATTTGTAAGAATAACATACTAGCTTCACTTTTATTTTTGATTTCTTTTACAAGTTCATCAAAAACCCACTTGAAAAATAACAAGAAACAACTAAAAATCATTATTTTTAAACATGATTTTTCTATGATTATGAGATGAACTTGGAAGAATCTAGCCTAATCAATTTGAATCTTGGTTATTTTCACTCAAAAATAAGATCTACATACATGCATGTAGGATCAACCAAGATTCATCAACAAAGGAATGAACATGAATTTTTATTAACATGCATGCTAGTAAAATATGAGAAACCATTTAAAAACTAAGAAAATAAATTTTTGAAATATTTCTTGGATAAAGTTTCAATTTCTGGAAAGGATAAAAATCAAGAAATATGTTGATAGTAAATGTTTTGAATACACACTTATGCTTTAAATGACTTTGTAAGACATCAAAACCAGAGTTTTTCATAAAATCTCGATCTATAATTTTTTGGCAAAAATAAGGAATAAAGTTTCCTTTTTAGGAAAGTTAAGAACAATATCATGTTCATGCTACTTTTGTTGACAATTTTTTTTAAATATTGATACTTGATGATGTTTTGTATTGAAATAATTTGAAAACAAGTTTTGTATAAACTCGGGGAAAAATCCATAGTTCAAACAAAACTATGGAAATTTTTTTATATATTTTGCTATGTTTTAAAAGTTGTTAAACAAAGAAGTTTGTTACTAAACAATTATTTGAGGTCTTTAAATTTTGAACAAAGTTATAAATCCATGTTTTATAAAAAGATTTCTAAATAAAAATGACAAGTATATATTTTTGGATAAAATGTGTACTTACAAAAATATTCATCAAGTATCATAAGTTATATATTTTGATGTGTACATCATGTGTTAGTTCTAGTAGGAACAAATACAAACTTTCTACACATCACGAAAATTACAAAAATATATATATGAACTTGATAAAATGTCCATCCTTGGACATGAACACAAAAACGGACAAATTTGGACAATATGGACTTTTGGACAAACAAAAATGTTACGGACAATACGAACAATCGGACATAAATTATGGTCAAAACGGACGACGGACGAACTTATGGACATATTACCAATCCGAGGACTTAATACGACATCTAGACGATCTTTCGACACGGACACAAAAATTACGTTACCATTAACAAACTTCGGACATTTTGAAAACTTATAAAAAGGTATTATGTTTTTATTACCTAAAAAGTATAATTAGTAAATTTTTATAAAATTGTTTATATAAAAATGAAAGACTTATCTTTTTTCAAATTGGCTAAATATTTATATAAATGGGCTTATATTTTTTTTTATAAATTATATTGGGCTTAAACTAAATACTTGGGCTAAGCCCAATAGCAAATAACTCATGGGCCAAGCCCAATATCAAACTTATGGGCCCAAAAGCCCAACACTATTAAAGCCCAACATTATTTAAGCCCAACACTATTAAAGCCCAACACTATTTAAGCCCAACACTATTTGGGCCTAATATCATAATTTATTGGGCTAAGTCCAATGACATAAATTGTAAAGAAATACAAGTGTACGATTGATAAATACTAGACACAAAGTTCAACTAACAATAAAGACATACAAGTCTTAAACATATTTAAGACACAAGACTTGTACTCAAGTTATTTACAAAGACCGAAGTGTCTAACAAATATAACAACGATTGTAGGTCGCAACACTGATCAGGACTACCACACGTGAAATCATATTTACTTCTACTCACTGACGCGATACTGTGAGTTCATGTCCCCTTTTCATTTTAAATGCTTTTCAAGCTTTACAACTATCGGGGAAAATACATGTACACTAGTATAATAAGTCAAGGAATGAAACACCTTAGATCATGTGAGAAATTAGGGCCATAACTAAAGCACCATTAATCCAGTTTGGACCAAGGAACAAAGGGTTAGATCTAATGGGTTTTGGCGAGCCCCACTCATGGCCATTCATTTGCCTAGGAGTGCATTTGTTGCCCTATGACATGGTGTCGATACAATTAAAATCGTCTAGGGTTGGATTGCTTCCTATTTCGTCACCCATATTAATGTCCTTGCAAAACATTAATGATCACGATTTCATTGACGCTTTTCCTACTATATTTGATTCAAATACAAATACATTCTACATTTTTCGGATGTATCATATACAACTAAACTGCATGAACTCGCTCAACCTTTGTTGATTTTTCTACTTAAACATGTATTTCAGGGAATTAGTGGACCTTGTCAGGGATTCTAATTCAGGAAACAAGTATCAAGACTCCGTGCCATCTTTTGAAGGGTTTATCTATTATACTGCCGCTTTGCGGTGTTATAGTGGACAAAGCCTTACTGTTTAAAACTTTCGTTTTGGATGTATGAAATAATAACAACTTATTTTCTTTGAATGGTTTGTAAATTATAAACTTAATGTATGTTGCGCATCTTTTGAACAATTATGGTAATGGCAATGGAGTATGTTTTATTCATTTAGTATGTTTACTTATATCGTTATGCGAAGAGAACCAACAGATCACACCTCGCGCTTCCGCTACGAGCAGGGTGTGACACTAACGAGCGGCGTAGCTAATGTTAATGAATGTATATGGTCCCATTTAAACAAACCAAATGTCATATCAAAATGTAAGCATGTGATGAAAATAATGTACCTAGTATGCTAAGTAAACAAACAAGGTAGAGATGTAAAACAATGTGTCCATATGTTACGAGAACATATGCAACAGAGATGCAATGTAAAACAAATGTACTAAGTATGATGAACATACATAGCATGAAAAGGTAAAACAATGTACTAAGTATGCACTAAATGGACATACATAGCATAAAATGTCATGTAAAACGATGTACTAAGTATGCTACAAAGGACATACATAGCAAAAACACAATGAAATCATGTACTAATAATGTACTAATGAACATAGCAAGTATATGATATGAAAGCATGGAAAGCATGAAAATAACAAGTAGGCACATGTGTTTCACCCCAAAATGTTTTGAAAAACAGTAAAAGAGGGGTCTATGTACTCACTTGAGATTGCTCAATAGACTTTAGATATCCACCAAGCAAAGCTAGAAGGTTACGGAATCAAACGGCACCTAATATAGGTAACTATATTAATAACCGGACCTAATCGGAGGATCGGGTAGCATGAGGGTTCGTAAACCAAATGAGTGTAGTAACTCATGTAATATGGTTTAACAAATCCTACATACTAAAATGAAACCTAACCTAAGTGCTTACGACCCATTACGACCCGTTTAGGTAGCTTATGCTACTTTAACGCGTCGTTCGCGTAAAACGCGTTCGGAACGCCTAACTAGTCCTATGACAAGTAAAATATGCCTCAATATGTCTAATATTGTTACTAAATCAGTTTAGATGTCAAAATTTGGGTTACTTATGCTTAAAATGAATTTTGGCGTAAAAAGGGCATTTTGGTAATTTACCTAAGGCATATATACTACCTATCATACAACTACTTAAACGATGTGACCATATGGTATAACCTCGGAAGGTTATTCCCTATACAACTATGGTCACCTAATGTGTTTGGTTGGATCCTAATGATCAACCAAATGGGTCGGGTTCGAAAGCATAAGCAATTGATTAGATCGCTTACCCTTACGACCCTAGACAAGCACAAATCTAAAAGTGACGAGCTAAACATGCTAGAACATGTTTAGTTAAGTTAGAAAACAGGTTTTGATACCCTAGAGTAGTTTGGTTACAAAATACGCGAGAATACGCATTTTGGCCGAAACTACGACTCGTCACTGAGCCTAGACAACGTGGTAATCAGTAGGTATAGTCACTAGGGACTATAACCATCGTGATTACGCTCACGTTATGAAGTTCAAACGAACTTCGCATTGACCAAAAACTGGTTAATGCAGAAAGTCAAACGCAGTTTGACTTTAACGCTAAAACGAATGAAAAGAATGAAAGAATACTTACAGAGGGTCCCCGCAAGTATTTGATCCGATTCTCTCTCAGGTAGGAAGCATATACTTCCACTTAGAGAGCATGAATCAGATTCAAATTGTGAGTTGCAACAAATGGGGTGGGGTTTATATAGGAAAGCTAGAACCGTTAGGATCGTTTATCGGGAAACGAGCTTTGATCTAGACCCTCCACTTGGGCCCATTGTTTTACAAAACCATTAGAGCCCATAGATTAAGCCCCTTGTTTGCCAAAAACCATTTGCAAGTGGGTTACAAGAGTATAACAGCTGTTAACAGCTGGAAAAACAGCTTTTTGCAGATCTGGGAGGGCCACGCGGGCCGCGTAAACATGTACAGAATCTTACGCGGGCCGCCTGGGAGTTACAGTTCAGAAACAAGTTTGCATAATGACAGTTTCAGTCCCTGTTGGTGTTTAAAGCCATTTCCGACATGTTTAAGGCCCGTCAAGCCAACTTTAAGGCCCTAAAATGATGCCTAAACATTGTGGACATGAAACATGCTCAAAAATATGCCGGATGTCAGTTCGTTTGGTCGTACGATCGCGATGTTTGCTTAATTACGACGGAATGCGCATAAGCGCGAAAAACGATCCAAATTGCGCGACGAATGGATTTTTCTTATGCCAAACACTAAATTAAAATATTTTAGTAATTACATAAATTTTTGGATGTCCGGATGTATTCAGAACGTAAGTTATGCGCGAAAATGCAAACTTATGCACTTTTTGGACGCTTTTAGTCCCTAAATGAGCATAAAGTTTATTTTAGCACACCGAACCCCTCAAAGCCTATTTCTAAGCTATATAAAGGATATTTAGGGTGTGTTTAACTTATGATCAAGTTCCAGAATGTCCGTTACAATACAAATTGACATACTTTCACAGTTTGTCGAATTTAGTCCCTGTAAGCGAATAAACTTGATTTTGGTATACCAAACCTTCCAAAACTTATTTCTAAGTTATGTATAGGTTATTTAAGGTATGTTAAGCCTATTTCACTGTTCCGGAGTGTTTGTTGCATTAAACTGGTTATATTTACGCATCAGGGCGCGTATAACCTTCCAGAAAGCGATTTAGAGCCCGAAATCGAACAAGAGTTGATATGTGCAAATGATACACATATTTATACAAATCCCAAGTATGAAATACAATATTTCATTGGTTTGGTATTTTTTTAATGGTTGAAGTGACACAGGTGTCACACCTGACGTCAATGTATATCATCATTGACTAGTGCCCAGATCCATTAGTTCACGCCCGTCCTCTGCGGCACGGTGTGAGGTTCGTCAAACCTAAATAGTGCTATCTAACTAATGACCCGCTCGCCATTGGCCCGGCGATTAAGTCAATATAAAAGGAGGGACTTCATGATAGAGAGTTTTGGTCTAGTATCCGTGTTGTCACCCTTCAATAAAGAGGGTGTGTACGTAATCTCCAAACCAGGCGCAGGTTCCGATTAAATACTTATCACATGTTGTCACCCTTCAATAAAGAGGGTGTGTACGTGTTCCAAACCAGGAGATCACGCAGTTTCCGTTTCAATCCTTTACCCATTCCCAACCCTTGGGAATCCCATGCCTTGTGGAAAGTGTGAACTCACCTCGGTTTGCTCGGTTTGATTAACTACTCGTTTCCAATTAAATCAGTCAAAGCCTATGGTATTCATACATACATAATCAGTTGATAATCACGTAGTTCAAGTAACAGTCATGATCATAGCATGTATTCGAGCAACCACTAACACATAGCATTTAACAGTTATACAAGCTTATGCAACCCATGCTTTATATTCAACAACACATATCTAACATAGTTAACCCTTAATCAGACTTACTGAGTTACTGTGCAGTTTACCCACTAGACGAAACCCCCTGGTTTCGTCGTGTTCCCTCATTAAGAAACTCCCAAGTTTCGTCGTGTTTTCCTTGGACGAATCCCCCAGGTTTCGTCGAAACCCCCAGTGACGAAACTCCCATGTTTCATCGACCAACAGGTTTCGTCAACATGCAGAAGTTACGTCACACCATCAGTTAATCACATAGAAACCCTAATCATCATTATCAGTCGTTTCACACTATCATCAAACATACAGTTATCATACAACACAGTAATCATTGATCATCATCCATGTAACCCGTACCCTATACACAACAGTTTGCTTCGCATATATACAATTGATAATCATTTAAGTCTACTGGTTCTTTATTATCAAGAATCATCATATGATTATAATCTAGATAGTATGATTAGATTCTATGCTAGCATTCGCTAAACATGTGCAACCAATGGCAGTATGTAAGATTCATGAAACCCTAATCAACGCAACATATGATCGTAGTTTCTATTGCAAAAACCTATATTCACAGAACTTCTCATTAATCCAGAATTCATATATACTAACATGCATTGATCTACCAAATAATCATGTAACAATTAAACAGTGATGTGCACTAAGCAAGCTGTGATTGCCGTAAAACACAAGGGACAGGCTTCGAGAGAGTTTGCTGCCGTCAGTCGGTTAGAGAGAGCCTAGGGTTTCACAATAGCAACATACGTAACTAAAGAATGGGGAGTTTAATATCACGACGAAGTTGGGCTGAAACCTCACTAGGCTGAGGCCTGTTATGGCGAAACCCCCAGGTTTCGTCGAGAGAATGGCTGGCAAAACCCTTAGGTTTCGTCATGATGAGTGATGACGAAACTCATAGTTTTGTCGGGCTCATGTTTCATTTATATTCTAACACCTTAAACACATAAATTGTATATTAATTAACAACACCAAAATCTTAAGCATATAGCAAACATGCACAATCACAAGGCAACTAAGTTATGCAAATGCAATTTAGGAACAAGTAGTGTATCGAGGGAAGACCTTGAAAACTTGGGTTGTCACACTAACTTCCTAAGCTCGTGAGGCGGATATAATTCTTCTCTCATAATCTTCTTCAGTTCAACCCATGGTAAAGCGTGGGTGGCGTCCTCACCTCTTGTGCTTTGCTCAGAGGTCCACCAATCAAGAGCTCTTGATCGGAACACCCCTGTAGCGTATTGTGTGCGCAAGTCTTCAGGATAACCACTCTGACGGAAAGTGATCTCCATGGCGTCAAACCAAGTGAGTAGTGCGGTGGCACCATCCTTTCCTGTAAACTCCAGAGGTTTATAAGCCATGAATTTCTTGAAAAGGAATGGTGTATTTGGTTTCTCCACCTTGGAGTCCACAGAACCATGGGGCGAATTGGAGTTGGTTTGAATGCGGCTCACGATGTCAGGTATCACTCGGGCCATTTGATCGGCCATTTGTTCAGCAATGAGCCAAACTAGCTCTTGTTTGGAGATGGAGTCATTGTTGGAACCTTTCTTTGACTTGGTCTTCTTTGATGAGCTTGGAGATGCCATCTAGAAGTTCGAAAGAAAAGGAAAGGATGAGAGTTGATCATAAATTTTAAAACAAGGTTTTTGCATGTATAAGTATGTAAGTGTTCACGTATCACATATAATTCACATAATTCGCATGTATTCGACAAGTATTCAATAAGTACAAACACGTATGAATGCGTAAAAGAGTATAAATTTAGTTTGTACTCGAGAGTTATTATTGTATTTAATTGCGCGTGACGTGCGAATTGTGTAATGGTTTTGAAACGAACGAGGTAACAAGTATAAAATCACATATAAATTGAATCATATAAAAGAGAGGCTCATAAAACATGGGATTGTTTCGGGTAGAGAAACGTCAACTATTCCAAAGTGAATAGAAAGTCCTTTCAAATTAGAGAAACGTGCTTTGGCCTATAGGTAAGATACTCTCACCGAGAAGAGATTAACAGTATCTTACCCTTTCAGTTACTACACGTCTCTAATTGATTGGAACTATCAAAACTTTGGCGAGATTGAAAATCGAGGAATGGGACTTAATCGACAAGGTGCGGGTTTCACCCCTAACTTGATGATTTCATACCCTAATGTGGTTGGTACTCGTTGGGTCAAAATATAATTTCGACACTTTGACGAGGGTCCACTAGAGTTTGAATTGGAAATTTACCATTAAGATGTGGATTTCACTCCTAACTAACGGCGTAATTTCGTGCAAAAATAAAGTATAATCGGGATGAGAGTCTGTGACATCTGTGCTTATGTAATCATTGTACAAACTCTAAACAATCCAATATTAATAAAACAATGTGTTTTGATCCCAATGTTTGTTATTTATGTTTGACATTTTGCTCGTTTTGATTTTTGATCGATTTTAAACTCTATATCGCTTTCTGGGAAGTTATACGCAAACTGATGCGTAAACATAATTAGTTTAATGCGACGAACACTCTGGAATAGTGACATAAGCTTAACATACCTTAAATAACCTTTTCATAACTTAGAAATAAGTTTTTAAAGGGTTTGGTATGACAAAAACAAGTTTATTCGCTCACAGGGACTATTTGCGTCAAACTGCAAAAATCTGCCATTTTGTAAGGCAACATATAGTCCGGAACATGATCATAAGCTAAAAATACCATAAATAACCTAAACATAGCTTAGCAATAAGCTTTGAGTGGTTCGGTGTGCGAAAATATTCTTATTTGATCTTACAGGGACTAAAAGTGTTAAAAACGGCGTAAGTTTGCATTTACGCGCATATCTTACGTTCTGACAACATCTGGACATCCAAAACTTTTGTACACACTAAAATATTTTTATTTTAGTGATCTGCATGCAAAAATTCCATTCGTCGCTTAATTTGGATCGTTTTCGCGTCCGTTCAAGTTTCGTTGTAATTAGACGAATAACGCGACCGTACGACCAAACGAACCGACATCCTTGGATTTTCCGAGCATATTTTGTGTCCTCTATACTTTGACTACCTTGTAGTGTCTTGAAAATGGCTTAACAGGGGTTAAAAGTGCCAAAAATGGGTTTTTGCATGTGCAGGGACCAAAGCTGTCAAAGTTGAAACATTTGCTGAACTGATGGGAGGTCGCGGGCTGCGTAGACCTGTCCCCCATATTATGCGGGGCGTGACAGAAGGCCCAGCGACAGAAATCCATTTTTAGCAAACTGTTGATAGTTCAGCGGCTGTTCTTGCCAATTTCTTTGTGTGTTAACCAAGTTAACACCTCCCCAAGTAAATTAGCTGGCCCCTAACACAAGTATGGCTAGGATTTCTTGCTTGGAGGTTACATAAACACTTGTCTTGATCTTGTGAACCTCCAACAAGTATAAATAGCCAAGAATTCAATACATTTCACTCACCCTTGATCTGATTTTCTCTAAGTTGAGGTTATAACTTCATACCTGAGATTATTTAGATCAAGTTCTCCCTAGCTTGGACCCTTTGTAAGCTTCTTTCGTTCTTTTATCGCTTTTCTAGCGTGAAAGTCAAACAGTGTTTGACTTTCAGCTTTGACCAGTCAATGGTCAACACAAAGTTCGTTTGAACTTTGTAACGTGATTGTAATCACGATGGTTATAATCCTTAGCGATTATACCTACTGATTACCACGTTAACTAGGTGTAGTGACGAGTCAAAGTTTCGGTCAAAATGCGTTTAGCACGCATTTTGCAACGGAACTACTTTTAGGTATCAAAACATTTTGTTTTGATACCAAATCAATTTGATAAGTTAGTTAAACATGTTTTGACATGTTTAACTCGTCACTACTAGTTTAGTGCTTGTTTAGGGTCATAATCTAAGTGGTCTAAACAACCGCTTAGACTTTCGAACCCGGCCCATTTGGTCGATCTTTAGGATCCGACCAGGCATATTTAGTGATCATAGTTGCATAGGGAATAACCTCTGAGGTTATACCTTATGATCACATAGGATTGGTTAGTTGTTTGTTAAGTAGCTTATATGCCTATAGGAAATGACCAAAATGCTTTTTTGTAGCATAAATCCATATTGTGCATATGTGAACATATTTTTGACATCTAAACTGATATGGTAACATATTTAAGTGTAATTGGGCATGTAAGACTTGACATAGCAATTAGATAACCATCCGACCATAGTTTTACGCAACCGACGCGTTATAGTAGCTTATACTACCATAACGGGTCGAAACGGGTCAAAAGCACTTAGGTAGACTTCCAAATCAGAATGTTAGCTCTATTAAATCATACCATATGAGTTCAATTACTCATTTGATTTATAGAACATCATTCTATCCTATCTCCCGGTTTAGGATCCGATTATTAACATAGTTACCTATACTAGGTGCTTTGTTGATTCCGTGATCCTTGGAGCTTAAATTGGTCTTATTCCCAAGACTAATAAGCAATCCCAGGTGAGTACATAGTCCCCTCTTTTACCGCTTTCAAATACTTTGGGGTGATACACATGTGCATACTTGTTACTTTCGTGTTTTCATTGCTTTTATGACATAAATATGCTAGTTTCACCTAGTACAAATATAGTACATGCTTTCAAATATGTTTTGCTATGTATGTTTACTGAGCATGCTAGCACATTGATTTCATGAACATTTCTACTATGTATGTTTACTTAGCATACCAAGTACATGGTTTTCACATGCTACATTGGTTATGACATTTGGTGTGTTTAATCGGGACAATAATACATTCATTAACATTGATCATGCCGCTCGGTAGTATGTAATGGTACCATAGGACTTGACAAATCCCGTTTCCGACTTACTAGGTTTGTTTGGAAGTTCGGAATGACAGAATCTGATATACATAACTTAGATAAACCTTTAATTTGTTTAAGGGTTTGCCGCCACAGTTGCAAGGCTTGAATGTATGTGATTAACATTACTACATAAATGTTTGTAATCATAAGGCATTGTTTTCTGCAAAACATAACATTTGATTTAGACTTAGGTTTATTCAAAAACTTTGTTTTGTACATTTTCCTATGGGGTTGAGTAATTACTAGTTATTCACCATACATGACTTTTGTTTTCACATTGACATTATCACATAGTTTGAGTAGATACTTTCTACTTGCTATGCATTACATTTGGTTATACATGATACATTTCACACATGACATTGAACATGGTTTACACATAAACATTTTGACATTTAACAAGACATTTTGGTTGGTTATTGATAAGTGACTTATGTAACGGGGCTATGTGTTATATGATAAAAGCATGGTGGATACGCCGCTGGTACTTCCTATATATAAGTGCTTTTATTGTATTATACATTGTTGCATTATCTAAACCACTTTGACAAGACATGAAACATTTTATACAAGAACACGACATGGTTTTACAAATTACATATTTTATACAAATTCACTCTTACTTGGTTATTCATTTAACCATGCATTATCCTTTATTTATTATTTGATTTTCAAATGATTTTATAAAGGAAAACATTTTACAAGGTTCATGACTACATTTTTGATTAAACTCTTCTTTTATTTACAAGTCATGAATCCTGCATAAACAAAACCTATGTATCTCACAGGCATTTTTATGCTGACGTACCTATTTTCACATGTGTTTCAGGTGCTAATGCATGATGATGTTTGTGCTACACTTAGGCGGACTTGGGCCTTAGTGACTTAAAAGACAGTTATTATGTTATGTTTTGTTTGAACTCTAAGACAATGTAAACTTAAATCTTAAAAATACAAAACTTTAATTACCATGGTTGTTGAAACAATAATTATGTTGCATCACTCCCCGATGTTTCCACCGCGGTTTGTTGTTTTACACGGTCGGGATGTGACAGAAGAGTTGGTATCAGAGCCAATGGTTATAGGGAATTAGGTTATTAGTAATGCTTTGACCTAGACTATAACTTTCAAGGACCCTAACACAAGTTTACTTGTGTTTAGATCTTAAAACAATACCCGTCACCTATCCTTAGGTGATTACCAAAACATTAACACAAATTTCCAAAATAATTTTAAAAATAATCATCCACCCTTCCGGATGATTTGTTCTTGGCTTAGTGCCTTCCGAATTTTCAAAATCTCGTCAAAGTTTGGGCCTAATAATGTGAACACGTGCAAACTGGAAGAGTGGATGCCTGTACCCTGAGTTTTCTGTCTAAGGCTAGAGTGTTCGTACAAATCCGTAGTATCAGACCAGTCACTCTTACCTGGGAACTCTTGGGGTGAGTGTCCACTTATAGGCGAGCATGTCTTCGGTGATACATTATTATGACCTATTTACTTTGATTTGTCACTGTGTGTCGTTTGTTTGCTTTGTGGTAACAAACAAATGACCACCATCCTTATATTTTGTCGATTTTATTGCTATCTCATTTCTTTCATCACATCATCTCACTCGTTTTCTCTCATGTTTCCTCTTTTAGAATGCCTCCTCGACGTAACGTTCAGGAACCCAATGCCGAACTGGCAGCTATTATAGCACAGCAGATGGCTGCTATGCAACCTAATCTCATCACTCAAATAAACCAAGCCAACAATAACAATAATGCACCTGCTCCATGCAACTTCAAAAGTTTTAACTCGGCTAAACCGCTCAAGTTTAGTGGTTCTGAAGGAGCAACAGGGCTCCTACAGTGGTTTGAGAGTCTTGAGAGCACCTTTCGCCATGTTCAGTGTCTGAACAATCGTAAGGTCAAGTTTGCTTCGAGTGTATTCCAAAAGAGGGCTCTCACATGGTGGAATGGGATAATGAGGGATCGAGGTGCTGAGGTTGCTTTGGGTCAGACATGGGAGGAACTTAGAGCTCTTATGATGAGATAATTTTTTCCTCATCACGAGAAGAGGGCACTTGAAAATGAGTTCCATGACCTAAAACAAGACAGTGGTGAACATCGGGCTTACCTTGACAGATACGAGGAGTTAAGCTTGCTCTATCCTACAATGGTCACGCCTTTGGATAAGGCTATTGAGAAATACATAGACGGTTTGCCAGATCCTGTTCAGGATATTGTCACTGGCAGCAACCCTACTACCATCCGACAAGCCATTGAGCTCGCTGCTACCCTTACTGAGTCGCAAGTCAAGAAGGGTAAACTCTATAGAAAAGGGGATAAGAAGCGGAAACAGTCTGATACCACCAAGGAACAGAAGGGTAAGAAGGCTGCTGAGTCTTCAAAGAAATCGAGGAAGCGTAAGGCTTCCAAGAATTTTGCTGTCACTGCTCAGACTAACCAGGCTTCTCCTAATCAGGCTGCACAACCTGCTGCCAAGAGGCAGTATGCTGGTAATGCACCTCTGTGCAATAGGTGTAATAGCCACCATCAACCATAGGTGCAATGTCGTATCTGCACCAACTGTGGCAAGTCTGGTCATCTTGTTAACACCTGCCGCTTTGCTCCGAACCAAAATCAGGCAACTCAAAACTTAGCACAAAACCCTGCCCAGAATCCTGCACAACCTCACTATCCGCCTGGTTCATGTTTCAACTGTGGGGATCTGACCCACTACAGGAACAACTGCCTGAGGTTGGCAAACGCAAATCAGGCACCGGCTCGTGGTAGAGCTTTCAATCTGAATACGAATGAGGCTCGCGCAGATAACGAAGTGGCGAACGATACGTTCCTTGTTAACAACCATCCTGCTTCTGTTCTATTTGATTCGGGTGCCGATAAGAGTTTTGTGTCCTTAGCTTTTGAGCCTTTGCTTTCGATGACTAGAACAAAACTAGGAAAGCCCTTGACAGTAGAAGTAGCTAGTGGTGAACCCGTTGTACTCGATTCTGTTCTTCGAAATTGCCAGTTGAACCTTAATAACCATCTCTTTCCTATTGACCTCGCACCGATGCAACTCGGGAGCTTCGATGTAATAGTAGGGATGGGTTGGTTAGCCAAGTACCATGCTGAGGTGGTCTGTTTTGAGAAGATTGTCCGCATACCGCTTTCGACTGGTGAAATCTTAGAAGTTCGAGGGGAGAAACCCGTTAAACTCATGTCTTGTACCCAAGCCCAAAAATACCTACGAAAGAAATATGTAGCTTTCTTAGCACATGTCGTAGAGGAGAAAGGCAAGGGTAAGACTATCCAAGATATCCCTGTTGTTCGGGATTATCCTGAAGTATTTCCTGAAGAATTACTTGGTTTACCCCCTGTACGCCAAGTTGAGTTTTGTATCGATCTTGTACCTGGTGCAAATCCTATTGCTAAATCACCTTACCGTCTTGCACCGTCTGAGATGCAAGAGTTGTTTAAGCAGCTTCAGGAGCTTTCTGATAAAGGACTCATTCATCCGAGCTTTTCACCTTGGGGCACTCCTGTCCTATTCGTGAAAAAGAAAGGTGGATCTTTCCGAATGTGTATCGATTATCGTGAACTTAACAAGCTTACCATCAAAAATTGATATCCCCTACCTCGCATTGATGATCTCTTTGATCAGCTACAGGGTGCTACTTGCTTTTCAAAGATTGACCTACGTTCTGGGTATCATCAACTTCGAGTGCTTGAAGAAGATATTCCCAAGACAGCTTTTCGTACAAGATACGGACATTATGAGTTCACAGTTATACCTTTTGGTTTAACTTGTAACACCTGTGCCTCCACGGCCATCAAAAAAATACCAAACCAATGAAATATTATATTTCATACTTGGGATTTGTAAAAATATGTGTATCATTTGCACATATCAATTCTTGTTCAATTTCAAACTCTAAATCGCTTTCTGGAAGGTTATACGCGCACTGATGCGTAAATATAACCAGTTTAATGCAACGAACACTCCGGAATAGTGAAATAGGCTTAACATACCTTAAATAACCTTTACATAACTTAGAAATAAGTTTTGAAGGCTTTGGTATGGCAAAATCAAGTTAAATCGCTTACAGGGACTAAAGTTGACAAACTGCGAAAGTATGCCAATTTGAACTGTAACAGACATTCCGGAACATGACCATAAGTTAAACACACCTTAAATATCCTTTATATAGCTTAGAAATAGGCTTTGAGGGGTTCGGTGTGCTAAAATAAACTTTTGGGTCATTCAGGGACTAAAAGTGTCAAAAAAGTGCACAAGTTTGCATTTTCGCGCATAACTTACGTTCTGAATACATCCGGACATCCAAAAATTTATGTAAGCACTAAAATATTTTATTTTAGTGTTCGCCATAAGAAAAATCCATTCGTCGCGTCATTTGGATCAGTTTTGCACTTTCGGGACCAGATTCGATGTATTAGCCGTTGTTTAATTCACAACCACACATTCTAACCATGACATTTCAACACATGTGTGGATGGAATTTAAACACCTAAACACCATGACATTTCAACACATGTGTGGATGGAATTTAAACACCTAAACACCATGACATTTCAACACATGTGTGGATGGAATTTAAACACCTAAACACCATGACATTTCAACACATGTGTGGATGGAATTTAAACACCTAAACACCATGACATTTCAACACATGTGTGGATGGGATTAAGGCACGTTTTCCATGAAACGATCTCAACGGTTCACCGAAAACTATATATACCCCATGCCTTTCATTGTTTTAAGGCACTAGAATCTGATTAGTTGTGTTCTAAGTTGAAACCTTGTTTCATACCTGAACTATATTGATCTAGATTAGCATTCGGGGACCCTTCGTAAGTATTCTTTCGTTCTTTTCCTTATTTTTACTGCTTTTCGAGTCAGAAAGTCAAACTTTGTTTGACTTTCAGCGTTGACCAGTAATGGTCAATGCGAAGTTCGATTGAACTTCGCAACGTGATTGTGATCACGATGGTCATAGTCCCTTGGGACTGTGCCTACTGATTACCACGTTGTCTAGGGTCGTAGGGTAGGCGATCTAATAAATCGCCTATACCTTCGAACCCGACCCAGTTTGGTCGATCATTAGGATCCGACCAAACACATTAGGTGACCATAGTAGGTAGGGAATAACCTTCCGAGGTTATACCCTATGGTCACATCGTTTAAGTAGTTGTATGATAGGTAGTTTATATGCCTTAGGTAAATTACCAGAATACCCTTTTCATGTATAATTGGTAATTAAGCATATGTAACCTAAACTTTTGTCACATAACTGATTATGTAACATGTTTAGGCATATAACACTTGTCATAGGACTAGTTAGGCGATCCGAACGCGTTTCACGCGAACGACGCGTTAAAGTAGCATAAGCTATCTAAACGGGTCGTAATGGGTCGTAGGCAGTTATGTTAGGTTTCATTTAGTATGTAGGCTTTGTTAAACTATATCACACGAGTCTCCACACTCGTTTGGTTTACAAACCCTAATGCTACCCAGTCTTCCGATTTAGGTCCGGTTATTTAACATAGTTACCTATATTAGGTGCCGTTTGATTCCGAGATCTCTAGCACTGCTTGGTGGTTATCTTTAGACAACTGAGCAATCTCAAGTGAGTACATAGACCCCTCTTTTACTGTTTTCCAAACTGTTTTGGGGTGGAACACATGTGCCTACTTGTTACTTTCGTGCTTTCCTGTTTTTCACATCATATACCTGCTATGTTCGTTAGTACATTATAGTACATGATCTCATTGTGTTTTATGCTATGTATGTCCATTTAGTTCATACTTAGTACATCGTTTTACATTTACATTTTATGCTATGTATGTCCATTGCGTGCATACTTAGTACATTGTTTTCATCACATGCTTACATTTTGGTATGACATTTGGTTTGTTTACATGGGACAATACATTCATTAACACCAATCATGCCGTTCGTTAGTAGGTAGTGGTACCATAGGAATTGACAACTCCCGTTCCGGACGTCCCAGGGAAAGGGGATGAAAGGAATGACCAAATTCGATGATATAAGACAGATAGACCTTTAATTTGTTTAAAGGGTTTATCACCACAGTCGCAAGGCTTGGATGTATGCATTTTCACAATACCGCATAAATGTTCATATTAAATATTTGCATGCATTTACACAAAACATAGCTTTGATTTAAACCAAGTTTTACTTCAATACTTTGTTTTTGTGCATATGGTTTAGTTGAGACATTTCACTTGCCATACATGACATTTTGACATAGACATTTGACATGGATATTTGACATAGACATTTGACATGGATATTTGACATAGACATTTGACATGGATATTTGACATAGACATTTGACATGGATATTTGACATAGACATTTTGACATGATTTACATCTTGACATGAACATTTTACATTGTTTGGTTTGGTTTGATTAAGTGATTAAGTAACGATGCGTGTGTAATATGATACAAGCATGGTGGATACGCCGCTGGTACTTCCTATATATAAGTGTTTGTATGGTATTACATGTCGTAACGTTATTTGAATCATTTCAGTTTGAGACATAGAACATTTCATACAAATAACATACTTTTCACAAGACATTGATTTATAAACAACTTATCTTATGCAAACATATTTTACTTGGTTATTCATTTAACCTTACATTTATTTATACTTATCATTTGATCTTATCATTTTTCAAATGATTTAAAAGACAAAGCAAATAACAAGGTTCATGACTAAACATTTTCTCAAACATAAGTCATGAATCTTATTTTCACAAAACCTATGTACTCGCCGGCATTTTTATGCTGACGTACCTATTTTCACATGTGTTTCAGGATATGAAGCATAGGATTGATCAAGATACACATAGGCGGACATGGGCCTTAGTGACAATAAAAGATGCAAGACTAGTTGATTATGTTGTTTTTTCTTGTTTGTTAAGACATTGTAACACTTTTAAATCAATAAAACGAAACTTCAATTGCCATGGATTTGAAACAATTAATTCTGTTACAACACTCCCCGATATTTCCGCCACGTTTTGTATGTTCTACGTGGTCGGGGTGTGACAGAAAAGATGGTATCAGAGCCAATGGTTATAGGGAATTAGGTTATTAGTAATTAGTAATGCTTTGACCTAGTCTATAACCTTCTTAGGACCCTAACGCGAGTTTACTTGCGTTTAGTCATAAAACAATACCGTCGCCTATCCTTAGGTGACGACCACAACAAAAACATAAATTTCAAAACCGCTTTGAAAACTAATCATCTGTTCTAGGATGATTGATTACTAGGTTTTGAACTCTCTATTATATGGTTTTGAACCCCTTTGAGTTTTCAAAACTTCGTCAAGGTTTTGGGTTTTAAATAATGTGAACACGTGCAAACTGGAAGGGTGAATGCCTGTATTCTGGGTTTTCTGTCTAGGCAAGCACTTCGTATACATCTCATCAGACGCGAGACCAGTTGTGCTTACCTGGGAATTCTTGGGATGAGTGTTCACTTATAGGCGAGCATGTCTTCGCGATACATTATTTTTTACCTATTTACTTTGATTTGTCACCATCTCATTTGTTTGCCTTAGGTAACAAACAAATGATCACAATTTTCATTCGTTACCATTCTGTATTGATTATCCAATAACCTTTCACTCGTTTCTTCCTCTGTCTTTCATTTTCTTCTAGAATGTCTATTCCTCTTGGCACTGGTCAAATGCCCGAGCGAACAGCCAAATTTGTCCAGCAAATTGGCGAAGTGATTCAGAGGACTGTGGATTTAGGCATTTCCATGGCTCGTCTCAACAATGAAGCCTCTCGTCTCGACAATGAAGCCACTCAAGAGCCACTGAAGGAAGCAGAAGTCAAGACTGCACCAAAGTCAAGGAAGCGTAAGGCTTCAAGGAAACCCGCAACGGTTACACCTAATCAAGCGGGACCTAGCCATGTGGCAAGGCCACCAGCTAGGAAGCCATACAACGGAATTGAACCCTTGTGCAACCAATGTACCCTTCATCATCACCCTAATGTGAAGTGCCGCAAATGCCAAATTTGTGGACTTAAAGGTCATACAGCAAAGGTTTGCGTAGCAGCAGTACCAAATCAAATAGGACCCAATCGGGTGGCAACACCACCTGTTAGGAAGCAATACAAGGGAACAGCCCCAATATGCGACAAATGTAATGCACACCACTTAGCACACCTACAGTGTCGTTTGTGTGCATCATGTGGGCGACTCGGTCACCGGGCAAATGTTTGTCGATTTACCCCAAACCAAAGTGGTCTAAATCAACTCCAAGTCAACCCTACTCAAGCTCGCTTTCCACCAGGTTATTGCTACAAGTGTGGCGAGATGGGACATTTCCGAAGAAATTGCCCAAAGCTTGCTAATGCAAATCTGACCCACGGATGAGCAGTTGACTGAGTAGAAGATGTTGCTGTCTTATGCTTTTGTTCTTTTGTTTCCTTGTAATGTGAAACAATCTGTTTTGTTTATAAATAAATCGTTGTTCACAGTTCTGATATACGAGTGTAGTTACATGTGTGTATGACTTTTCCTATGATACTTACATCAAGGAACTATGTTCCTTACAAACTACTCTTGTGATCCTCACTTTCAAGTGATCGCTCATAATTTCCTCGAAAGTTCTAAGTACTCGTTTCATTTTAAGAAACGAAGTACAGGAAATAAAGTGAAATTATGAGTAATCGTGCTTTTTACACATCTGTATTTTTGAATCCTTGGTTAGATAACTAAGGATATTTTCAAATCTCATACCCATTACGTTTTGATTTTTCAACATACACAGTACCAGTATTTCAAAACAATCTTCATTATCTCAAAACTTTTCATATAGTTTGAAAACAATTTTTTCTAGATGCATTGTCTATGTTATTTCAAAAACATTGGCCATGTTATCAAAACCAACCTTTCTAATTTCAAAATATTTCATATAGTCTAAAGACAATATTAACACAATACATTTTCTGATCAAGTGCATGATTTCGAAAAGCATCATTCATGTCTTTCAAAAACCTTATACATAATTTCAAGATTCATCTCGCATGATTTTAAAAACATTTTTGTAAATATATCTACCTAATACACCTACTTTATTTCAAAAGTATTATATATAAGGTTTCAAAAACGTTAAACACCTTTTTTCTTAAAAGAACCCCATGCATAGTTTTCAAAAATATTTTCCTCATACATTGACTTAACCTTCAAAATTCTGCTTCATATGTCGCCTTGGCATATCTAGCATCTCAATTTCATAAGCATTTTTACTTCATGTTTTGACATAAGCACGTCCAGTGCAAGGTATCGAAACATCTTCAACTTCTAAAATCCATAAGGGATCTTTTTATCTTCACAATTAGATCCTTGTGGATGATCATCATTCAAATCAGAGTCCTTAATTGGATTCCTTATGTACCTGAATTCGAACATTTCGGTTCCTTATAATCGAAATCGAATTTTTCTTTTAAAGATCTTTCTATCTTTATAGTTAGATTCTTGATAATGTTTAAAGTACCAAATGAAATCCACAAGATGGATTCCTAGTGTGCTTTAAATACATGTACTCTGTTAGCAGAACAAACTTCTAGTTAAACAATTTTGTGGTTATGTGACTATGTGTTAATTCATCTTATGTTTTCTTTTATGCATTTTTGTGTTTTAATACTCTGGATATTCGTTATCCAAATCCTCGCAGGATCTTTCATATCTTCATATGAGAGATTCGTAGCAGGATATTCAAAAGGTACTACCTTAAATCCTTAATGGGCTTCTATGTAATAGTTAAAACCCTTGGATTATATAGTACTGCTCCATGATTCATTAGAGACCCTTTAGTGGTCTAGTCAAAAAGATTGATTCACAATTTGGTTAAAGAACGACATCTAGTGATGTAGCTGGACAGACTCCTTGATAGTCTATTTAAATCATTTATTGATTTAGTCTAAAGGACTCTATGGCGGTCTAAGTCACGCTCATCACAGGATTGTTCATTTGGTTTTACCCTACACATTATAAAATAGACTGTGTGAACTGTGCAAGGAATTCTCTAATTATGGATGCGCACATAATTATGAAATTTAGTGCACAGAAATCCAGTAAGATTTATTATGTGAAGGAACCGATAGTGACAACAATAACAAAATGAGAACGATGTAATGGAGGCATGGTGGACGCACCAATGACGCTTTATATACTTGTATATAAGTGTCCCTCTTACATTGCAAACATAATGTTATTAAGGTTACTAGAAGTTCAAGAACCCTAACCAATGTTGTTCGATCTTTTCAACTTCATGTTTTAAACTCTCACAAGTTTCCTCTAAATAAATTTCGGGACGAAATTTCCTAAAGTAGGGGAGACTGTAACACCTGTGCCTCCACGGCCATCAAAAAAATACCAAACCAATGAAATATTATATTTCATACTTGGGATTTGTAAAAATATGTGTATCATTTGCACATATCAATTCTTGTTCAATTTCAAACTCTAAATCGCTTTCTGGAAGGTTATACGCGCACTGATGCGTAAATATAACCAGTTTAATGCAACGAACACTCCGGAATAGTGAAATAGGCTTAACATACCTTAAATAACCTTTACATAACTTAGAAATAAGTTTTGAAGGCTTTGGTATGGCAAAATCAAGTTAAATCGCTTACAGGGACTAAAGTTGACAAACTGCGAAAGTATGCCAATTTGAACTGTAACAGACATTCCGGAACATGACCATAAGTTAAACACACCTTAAATATCCTTTATATAGCTTAGAAATAGGCTTTGAGGGGTTCGGTGTGCTAAAATAAACTTTTGGGTCATTCAGGGACTAAAAGTGTCAAAAAAGTGCACAAGTTTGCATTTTCGCGCATAACTTACGTTCTGAATACATCCGGACATCCAAAAATTTATGTAAGCACTAAAATATTTTATTTTAGTGTTCGCCATAAGAAAAATCCATTCGTCGCGTCATTTGGATCAGTTTTGCACTTTCGGGACCAGATTCGATGTATTAGCCGTTGTTTAATTCACAACCACACATTCTAACCATGACATTTCAACACATGTGTGGATGGAATTTAAACACCTAAACACCATGACATTTCAACACATGTGTGGATGGAATTTAAACACCTAAACACCATGACATTTCAACACATGTGTGGATGGAATTTAAACACCTAAACACCATGACATTTCAACACATGTGTGGATGGAATTTAAACACCTAAACACCATGACATTTCAACACATGTGTGGATGGAATTTAAACACCTAAACACCATGACATTTCAACACATGTGTGGATGGGATTAAGGCACGTTTTCCATGAAACGATCTCAACGGTTCACCGAAAACTATATATACCCCATGCCTTTCATTGTTTTAAGGCACTAGAATCTGATTAGTTGTGTTCTAAGTTGAAACCTTGTTTCATACCTGAACTATATTGATCTAGATTAGCATTCGGGGACCCTTCGTAAGTATTCTTTCGTTCTTTTCCTTATTTTTACTGCTTTTCGAGTCAGAAAGTCAAACTTTGTTTGACTTTCAGCGTTGACCAGTAATGGTCAATGCGAAGTTCGATTGAACTTCGCAACGTGATTGTGATCACGATGGTCATAGTCCCTTGGGACTATGCCTACTGATTACCACGTTGTCTAGGGTCGTAGGGTAGGCGATCTAATAAATCGCCTATACCTTCGAACCCGACCCAGTTTGGTCGATCATTAGGATCCGACCAAACACATTAGGTGACCATAGTAGGTAGGGAATAACCTTCCGAGGTTATACCCTATGGTCACATCGTTTAAGTAGTTGTATGATAGGTAGTTTATATGCCTTAGGTAAATTACCAGAATACCCTTTTCATGTATAATTGGTAATTAAGCATATGTAACCTAAACTTTTGTCACATAACTGATTATGTAACATGTTTAGGCATATAACACTTGTCATAGGACTAGTTAGGCGATCCGAACGCGTTTCACGCGAACGACGCGTTAAAGTAGCATAAGCTATCTAAACGGGTCGTAATGGGTCGTAGGCAGTTATGTTAGGTTTCATTTAGTATGTAGGCTTTGTTAAACCATATCACACGAGTCTCCACACTCGTTTGGTTTACAAACCCTAATGCTACCCAGTCTTCCGATTTAGGTCCGGTTATTTAACATAGTTACCTATATTAGGTGCCGTTTGATTCCGAGATCTCTAGCACTGCTTGGTGGTTATCTTTAGACAACTGAGCAATCTCAAGTGAGTACATAGACCCCTCTTTTACTGTTTTCCAAACTGTTTTGGGGTGGAACACATGTGCCTACTTGTTACTTTCGTGCTTTCCTGTTTTTCACATCATATACCTGCTATGTTCGTTAGTACATTATAGTACATGATCTCATTGTGTTTTATGCTATGTATGTCCATTTAGTTCATACTTAGTACATCGTTTTACATTTACATTTTATGCTATGTATGTCCATTGCGTGCATACTTAGTACATTGTTTTCATCACATGCTTACATTTTGGTATGACATTTGGTTTGTTTACATGGGACAATACATTCATTAACACCGATCATGCCGTTCGTTAGTAGGTAGTGGTACCATAGGAATTGAAAACTCCCGTTCCGGACGTCCCAGGGAAAGGGGATGAAAGGAATGACCGAATTCGATGATATAAGACAGATAGACCTTTAATTTGTTTAAAGGGTTTATCACCACAGTCGCAAGGCTTGGATGTATGCATTTTCACAATACCGCATAAATGTTCATATTAAATATTTGCATGCATTTACACAAAACATAGCTTTGATTTAAACCAAGTTTTACTTCAATACTTTGTTTTTGTGCATATGGTTTAGTTGAGACATTTCACTTGCCATACATGACATTTTGACATAGACATTTGACATGGATATTTGACATAGACATTTGACATGGATATTTGACATAGACATTTGACATGGATATTTGACATAGACATTTGACATGGATATTTGACATAGACATTTTGACATGATTTACATCTTGACATGAATATTTTACATTGTTTGGTTTGGTTTGATTAAGTGATTAAGTAACGATGCGTGTGTAATATGATACAAGCATGGTGGATACGCCGCTGGTACTTCCTATATATAAGTGTTTGTATGGTATTACATGTCGTAACGTTATTTGAATCATTTCAGTTTGAGACATAGAACATTTCATACAAATAACATACTTTTCACAAGACATTGATTTATAAACAACTTATCTTATGCAAACATATTTTACTTGGTTATTCATTTAACCTTACATTTATTTATACTTATCATTTGATCTTATCGTTTTTCAAATGATTTAAAAGACAAAGCAAATAACAAGGTTCATGACTAAACATTTTCTCAAACATAAGTCATGAATCTTATTTTCACAAAACCTATGTACTCGCCGGCATTTTTATGCTGACGTACCTATTTTCACATGTGTTTCAGGATATGAAGCATAGGATTGATCAAGATACACATAGGCGGACATGGGCCTTAGTGACAATAAAAGATGCAAGACTAGTTGATTATGTTGTTTTTTCTTGTTTGTTAAGACATTGTAACACTTTTAAATCAATAAAACGAAACTTCAATTGCCATGGATTTGAAACAATTAATTCTGTTACAACACTCCCCGATATTTCCGCCACGTTTTGTATGTTCTACGTGGTCGGGGTGTGACATAACTAATGCTCCTGCTGTCTTCATGGACTTGATGAATAGGGTCTGCAAGCCTTATTTGGACAAGTTCATCATCGTTTTCATTGATGACATTTTGATCTATTCTAAGATGCGAGCTGATCATGAGCAACATCTCCGTCTTACAATGGAGCTCCTAAAGAAAGAGCAGTTTTTCGCCAAATTCTCCAAGTGTGAATTCTGGCTTAAGGAAGTTCAATTTTTGGGGCACCTCGTCAACGAATAAGGTATTCATGTAGATCCCGCCAAAATCAATGCGATTAAGGATTGGGATACACCTACTACTCCTACCGAGGTTCGTTCATTTCTTGGTCTTGCGGGTTATTACCGTCGTTTCATTGAAAACTTCTCCAAGATTGCGGTTCCTCTCACTGCTTTAACTCAGAAGAACAAACCTTTTGAGTGGGGACCCAAACAGGAGGAAGCTTTTCAGACCTTGAAACAGAAGCTCTGCAATGCACATATTCTATCTTTACCTGAGGGCAACGACGACTTTGTCGTGTACTGTGATGCATCCAACTTAGGCCTTGGCTGCGTTCTTATGCAAAGAAACAAAGTTATAGCTTATGCATCAAGACAGCTAAAGGTACACGAGAAAAACTACACGCCTCATGATCTTGAGTTAGGTGCTGTAGTTTTTGCTCTCAAAATCTGGAGACACTACCTTTACGGTACAAAGTGTGTAGTGTTTACTGACCACAAGAGTCTCCAGCATATTTTCAATCAGAAAGAACTTAACATGAGACAACGACGTTGGGTTGAACTTCTAAATGACTACAATTGAAAAATTCGCTACCATCCTGGTAAGGCCAATGTCGTGGCTGATGCATTAAGTCGTAAGGAACGTGTCAAGCTTCACTGTGTTCAGGTTCGATCTGACATTCAAACCCGCATTTCTCAGGCTCAACATACTTGTGTTACACAAGGATTGATGGGTAAGGAATTACCATATCATCTTAAACCTGAGCTTGAACTGAGAGACTTTGGGCTATTCTATTTCATGGGCCGTTTGTAGGTCCCAAGTATAGACAATCTTCGCACCTTGCTAATGGATGAAGCTCATAAGTCTCGTTATTCTATTCATCCTGGTGCAGATAAAATGTATAAGGATCTTCGAACCCAGTATTGGTGGTCGGGTATGAAGAAGGACATTGCCTAATATGTTTCTAAATGCCTTACTTGTCTCAAGGTTAAGGCAGAACATCAACATCCCTCTGGATTATTGGAGCAACCAGAAATTCCAGTTTGGAAATGGGAAAACATTGCCATGGATCTCATTACCAAGCTGCCTCACACTAAAAAAGGTCATGACGCCATTTGGGTAGTTGTTGATCGTCTTACAAAGTCAGCACATTTCTTGCCGATCCGTGAGGATCTATCTGCTGACAAGCTTGCTAAAATCTACGTTGATGAGATTGTATCTCGACATGGTGTTCCTTTGAACATTATATCTGACAGAGATGCTCGATTCTCATCTCGCTTTTGGAGAACCATGCAATCTGCCATGGGGACCCAACTAAATTTGAGCACAACATATCATCCTCAAACGGATGGTCAATCTGAAAGAACAATCCAGACACTGGAGGATATGCTTAGATCTTGTGTGATTGATTTTGGTGGTAGTTGAGATTCGCATCTATCGTTGATCGAATTCTCCTACAACAATAGTTATCACTCTAGCATCAACATGGCTCCTTTCGAGGCTTTATACGGTCGAAAATGTCGTTCACCGGTCTGCTGGAATGAGATAGGTGAAGCTCAGCTTACTGGACCTGAACTCATTCTAGAGACTACAGATAAGGTCAAGAAGATTCGCGATAACCTTCAGACAGCTAGAAGCCGTCAAAAGAGTTACGCGAATCGACGATGCAAGCCCTTAGAATTTCAAGTCGGTGATCACGTCCTACTCAAGGTATCCCCTTGGAAATGTGTGATCCGATTTGGAAAGAAAGGAAAACTTGCACCATGCTACGTTGGACCATTCAAGATCGTTGAAAGAATCGGAAAAGTAGCCTACAGACTTGAGCTACCTCCTCAACTTGGAAATGTTCATCCAACTTTCCACGTGTCCAATCTCAAAAAGTGTTTAGCTGATGAGAACCTCCACATACCACTTGATGAAATTTGTGTTGACAACACAATGCACTTCGTTGAGAAACCTATGGAAATCATGGACCGTGAAGTCAAAAGACTCAAACACAAGCGCATACCTATTGTCAAAGTTCGATGGGAATCTAAACGTGGCCCAGAATTTACTTGGGAACGTGAAGATCATATGAAAGCGAAATATCCGCATCTATTCTCACAAGTTTCCTCTAAATAAATTTCAGGACGAAATTTCCTAAAGTAGGGGAGACTGTGACATCTGTGCTTGTGTAATCATTATACAAACTCTAAACAATCAAATATTAATAAAACAATGTGTTTTGATCCCAATGTTTGTTATTTATGTTTGACATTTTGCTCGTTTTGATTTTTGATCGATTTTAAACTCTATATCGCTTTCTGGGAAGTTATACGCAAACTGATGCGTAAACATAATCAGTTTAATGCGAAGAACACTCTGGAATAGTGACATAAGCTTAACATACCTTAAATAACCTTTACATAACTTAGAAATAAGTTTTTAAAGGGTTTGGTATGACAAAACCAAGTTTATTCGCTCACAGGGACTATTTGCATCAAACTGCAAAAGTTTGCCATTTCGTAAGGCAACATATAGTCCAGAACATGATCATAAGCTAAACATAGCTTAGTAATAAGCTTTGAGTGGTTCGGTGTGCGAAAATATGCTTATTTGATCTTATAGGGACTAAAAGTGTCAAAAACGGCGTAAGTTTGCATTTACGCGCATATCTTACGTTCTGACCACATCTGGGCATCCAAAATTTTTGTACACACTAAAACATTTTTATTTTAGTGATCGGCATGCAAAAATACCATTCGTCGCTAAATTTGGATCGTTTTCGCGTCAGTTCAAGTTTCGTCGTAATTACACGAATAACGCGACCGTACGACCAAACGAACCGACATCCGTGGATTTTCCGAGCATATTTTGTGTCCTCTATACTTTGACTACCTTGTAGGGCCTTGAAAATAGCTTAACGGGGGTTAAAAGTGCCAAAAATGGGCTTATGCATGTGCAGGAACAAAGCTGTCAAAGTTGAAACATTTGCTGAACTGATGGGAGGTCACGGGCCGTGTAGACCTGTCCCCCATCTTACGCGGGGCGCGATAGAAGGCCCAGCGACAGAAATCCATTTTTAGCAAACTGTTGATAGTTCAGGGGCTGTTCTTGCCAATTTCTTTGTGTGTTAACCAAGTTAACACCTCCCCAAGTAAATTAGCTGGCCCCTTACACAAGTATGGCTAGGATTTCTTGCTTGGAGGTTACATAAACACTTGTCTTGATCTTGTGAACCTCCAACAAGTATAAATAGCCAAGAATTCAATCCATTTCACTCACCCTTGATCTGATTTTCTCTAAGTTGAGGTTATAACTTCATACCTGAGATTATTTAGATCAAGTTCTCCCTAGCTTGGACCCTTTGTAAGCTTCTTTCGTTCTTTTATCGCTTTTCTAGCGTGAAAGTCAAACAGTGTTTGACTTTTAGCTTTGACCAGTCAATGGTCAACACAAAGTTCGTTTGAACTTTGTAACGTGATTGTAATCATGATGGTTATAATCCTTAGCGATTATACCTACTGATTACCACGTTAACTAGGTGTAGTGAAGAGTCAAAGTTTCGGTCAAAATGCGTTTAGCGCGCATTTTGCAACGGAACTACTTTTAGGTATCAAAACATTTTGTTTTGATACCAAATCAGTTTGATAAGTTAGTTAAACATCTTTTGACATGTTTAACTCGTCACTACTAGTTTAGTGCTTGTTTAGGGTCGTAAGCTAAGCGGTCTAAACAACCGCTTAGACTTTCGAACCCGACCCATTTGGTCGATCTTTAGGATCCAACCAAGCATATTTAGTGATCATAGTTACATAGGGAATAACCTCTGAGGTTATACCTTATGATCACATAGGATTGGTTAGTTGTTTGTTAAGTAGCTTATATGCCCATAGGAAATGACCAAAATGCCCTTTTGTAGCATAAATCCATATTGTGCATATGTGAACATATTTTTGACATCTAAACTAATATGGTAACATATTTAAGTGTAATTGGTCATGTAAGACTTGACATAGCAATTAGATAACCATCCGACCATAGTTTTACGCAACCGACGTGTTATATTAGCTTATACTACCATAACGGGTCGAAACGGGTCAAAAGTGTGACACCTGTGTCACTTCAACCATCAAACAAATGACAAACCAATGAAATATTGTATTTCATACTTGGGATTTGTAAAAAAATATGTGTATCGTTTACACATATCAACTCTTGTTCGATTTCAAGCTTTAAATCGCTTTCTGGAGGGTTATACGCGCACTGATGCGTAAATATAACCAGTTTAATGCAACGAACACCCCGTAATAGTGAAATAGGCTTAACATACCTTAATTAACCTTTACATAACTTAGAAATAAGTTTTGAAGGCGTTGGTATGGCAAAATCTAGTTTATTCGCTTACAGGGACTAAATTTGACAAACTGCGAAAGTATGCCAATTTGAACTGTAACAGACATTCCGGAACATGTCCATAAGTTAAACACACCTTAAATATCCTTTATATAGCTTAGAAATAGGCTTTGAGGGGTTCGGTGTGCTAAAATAAACTTTTGGGTCATTCAGGGACTAAAGTGTCAAAAAGTGCACAAGTTTGCATTTTCGCGCATAACTTACGTTCTGAATACATCCGGACATCCAAAAATTTATGTAAGCACTAAAATATTTTATTTTAGTGTTTGGCATAAGAAAAATCCATTCGTCACGCATTTTGGATCGTTTTTCGCGCTTATGCGCATTCCGTCGTAATTAAGCGAACATCGCGTTCGTACGGCCAAACGAACCAACATCCGACATATTTTTGAGCATGTTTCATGTCCACAATGTTTAGGCATTATTTTAGGGCCTTAAAGTTGGCTTTACGGGCCTTAGAAGTGTCGGGAATGGCCTTAAAACACAACAGGGACTGAAACTGTCAAAATGGAAACTTGTTTTCTTATCAGAAGCTCCAGGCGGCCCGCCTGAGTTTTGTCTGATCCTGAAGCGGGCCGCATCAGCCTCCCAGAACAGATAAGAATGATCAGTCAGCAGATTCCAGCTGTTTAATCCACAACCACATACCCACAATTGCCCATTCTGATCATTAAGGGTCATTTTTAGTCACCATAACTTTCCAACAAGTGTACGCACAAGATTCGAGCACGGTTTCCATGAAACGATCTTAACGGTTCGGGAAATACTATAAATACCCAACCCACTTCACTTCATTTCTCACAAGAATCTGATCATTTGTGCTCTAAGTTGAAACCTTTGTTTAATACCTGAGCTATTTTGATCTAGATTAGCATTCGGGGACCCTTCGTAAGTATTCTTTCATTCTTTTATTGCTTTTTGAGTCTTTTCGAGTCTGAAAGTCAAACTTTGTTTGACTTTCTGCTTTGACCAGTTTATGGTCAATGCGAAGTTCGTTTGAACTTCGCAACGTGAGTGTAATCATGTTGGTTATAGTCCCTTGGGACTATGCCTACTGATTACCACGTTGTCTAGGGTCGTAGGGTAAGCGATCTAATAAATCGCTTATACCTTCGAACCCAACCCATTTGGTCGATCATTAGGATCCGACCAAATACATTAGGTGACCATAGTATATAGGGAATAACCTTCCGAGGTTATACCTTATGGTCGCTTCGTTAAGTAGTTGTATGATAGGTAGTTTATATGCCTTAGGTAAATTACCGTTTGTATCTGTGAACCGTTTGTATCTGTGAACCGTTTGTATCTGTGAACCGTTTGTATCTGTGAACCGTTTGTATCTGTGAACCGTTTGTATCTGTGAACCGTGTGAACCGTATTTGACCATACATAAACATTTCTACAATTGTTAAACATTACATCTTGATGGTTTGGTTTGAGTAAGTGATTTAAGTAACGAGGCGTGTGTAAAATGATACAAGCATGGTGGATACGCCGCTGGTACTTCCTATATATAAGTGTTTTTATGGTATTACATATCGTAGCGTTATTTGAATCATTTCAGTTTGAGACATATAACATTTTATACAAATATCATACTTTTCACAAGACATTGATTTACAAACAACTTATTTTATACAAACACATTTTTACATGGTTACTCATTTAACCTGACATTTATTTATACATATCATCTTATCTTATCGTTTTTCAAATGATTTACAAGACAAAGCAAATTACAAGGTTCATGACTAAACATTTTCTCAAACATAAGTCATGAATTCTGTTTTCACAAAACCTATGTATCTCACAGGCATTTTTATGCTGACGTACCTATTTTCACATGTGTTTTTCAGGAGATGATGCATAGAACTTATCAAGACATACTTAGGCGGACCTGTGCCTTAGTGACTTAAAACGAGACAAGAACTAGTTAAATTTTGTTATGTACTCTTTATTTCTTGTTTAAAGACAATGTAACTCGCTTATTTGATGAATAAAACGAAACTTAAATTTCCATGGTTGTGAAACATTAATTCTGTTACAACACTCCCCGATGTTTCTGCCACGTTTTGTATGTTCTACGTGGTCGGGGTGTGACAAAAAGCACTTAGGTAGACTTCCAAATCAGAATGTTAGCTCTATTAAATCATACCATATGAGTTCAATTAGTCATTTGATTTATAGAACATCATTCTATCCTATCTCCCGGTTTAGGATCCGATTATTAACATAGTTACCTATACTAGGTGCTTTGTTGATTCCGTGATCCTTGGAGCTTAAATTGGTCTTATTCCCAAGACTAATAAGTAATCCCAAGTGAGTACATAGTCCCCTCTTTTACCGCTTTCAAATACTTTGGGATGATACACATGTGCATACTTGTTACTTTCGTGTTTTCATTGCTTTTATGACATAAATATGCTAGTTTCACCTAGTACAAATATAGTACATGCTTTCAAATATGTTTTGCTATGTATGTTAAGCATGCTAGCACATTGATTTCATTAGACACATTTGTTGCATATGTTTACTTAGCATATGGACACATTGTTTTACATGACATTTCTGCTATGTATGTTTACTGAGCATGCTAGCACATTGATTTCATGAACATTTCTACTATGTATGTTTACTTAGCATACCTAGTACATGGTTTTCACATGCTACATTGGTTATTGTCACACCCCGACCACGTAAAACAACAAAACGTGGCGGAAACCTCGGGGAGTGTTGTAACAGAATCATTGTGTCACAACCATGGATTAAACAATTTCGTTTTATTGAATTATATGTATTACATTACATTGGAATTAGAAACAAAACATGAACAAATAGACTTTCATTGTTATTAAGTCACTAAGGCCTCGTCCATTCCTATGTGAGCGTACACAAATATCATCATCAATCATCATCAAACATCATCAACTATGGTACCTGAAACACATGTGAAAATACGTCAGCATAAAAATGCCGGTGAGTACATAGGTTTTATATGAGTGTCAGATTCATGGCTCGTTTTACATGTTGCAATACTTATATAAAAACCTTGTTTTGAAAAGTATAGTATTGCGACATAATTAACCAACTCAAACCAAGTTGGTTATAATTTGCAAAATCTCGTAGCCATGATTCTTAACTCCAAAACATTTGTTTTATTAAATCAAATAGTAAAATATCTCATAAAAACTCGTTAATAAAACTCATATGGTTTATATTATTCAGAAAACATCCTTGTGTGACATTGTTTCGAAATCGTTTACCCAAGTGATCTAGATAACGCAACGATATATAATGTGTTAAAAGCACTTATATATAGGAACTACCAGCGGCGTATCCACCATGCTTTTAACACATTACACCCGCCCCGTTACCTAATCACTTCCCTAACCCAATGGCTCAAACAGTTACAAATGGTTCACATAAATCAAATGGTTACAAACGGTTCACATAAATCCAACGATTACAAATGGTTCACATACATCAAATGGTTACAAATGGTTCACATACATCCAATGATTTAAAATGGTTCAAAACGTAAAACAATTGTGCTAGCATGTTAAGTGAACATACATAGCAAAACATAATGAAATCATGTACTAATAGTGTACCAATGAACATAGCAAGTATATGATATGAAAACATGGAAAGCATGAAAGTAACAAGTAGGCACATGTGTTCCACCCCAAAACAGTTGAAAACAGTAAAAGAGGGGTCTATGTACTCACCTGAGGGTGCTTAGAAGTCTTGAACAACAACCAAGCAAAGCTAGAGGGATCACGGAATCAAACGGCACCTAATATAGATAACTATGTAAATAAACGGACATAAATCGGAGGATCGGATAAAATGAGGTTTCGTAAATCAAATGAGTGTATGGACTCATGTAATACGGTTTAACAAAGCCTACATTCTAAAACGAACCCTAACCTAAGTGCTTACGACCCGTTACAACTCGTTAAGGTAGCTTACGCCACTTTAACGCGTCGTTCGCGTAAAACGCGTTCGGAACGCCTAACTAGTCCTATGACAAGTATTATCTGCCTTAATATGTCTAATAATGTTGCCTAATCAGTTTAGATGTCAAAAATTATGTTACATATGCTTAAAATGAATTTTGGCGCAAAAAGGGTATTTTGGTCATTTACCTAAGGCATATAAACTACCTATCATACAACTACTTAAACGAAGTGACCATAAGGTATAACCTCGGAAGGTTATTCCCTATACAACTATGGTCACCTAATGTGTTTGGTCGGATCCTAAGGATCGACCAAATGGGTCGGGTTCGAAAGTATAAGCGGTTGTTTAGACCGCTTACCTTACGACCCTACATAAGCACTAAACCTAAAGTGATGAGCTAAACATGTTAAAACATGTTTAAAGAGGTTTGAAAATAGGTTTGGTATCAAAACAAACGGTTTTGATACCTAAAAGTAGTTTGGTTACAAAATATGCAAGAATACGTATTTTGGCCGAAACTACGACTCGTCACTAAGCCTAGATAACGTGGTAATCAATAGGTATAGTCACAAGAGACTAAAACCATCGTGATTACGCTCACGTTATGAAGTTCAAATGAACTTCATGTTGACCATAATCTGGTCAATGCAGAAAGTCAAACAAAGTTTGACTTTCATGCTAAAAACGCGTAAAAGAACGAAAGGTCCAAGAACGGAAGTTTGACCCGATTATTCTCAGGTATGAAGTGAAAGCACCTCAACTTAGAGAAATATCAGATCAAATGTGAGTTTGAGAGCAAAGGGGGTGGGGTTTATATAGTTTTTGCACAACCGTTAGGATCGTTCCTCGAAAAACGAGCTTCGATCTCATCCGTACACATGTGCCCATGGTTTCGTGAAACCATGGGAGCCCATAGTTTCATTAAAACCATGTGCAAATGAGGGGAACAGCTGGAACAAGCTGGAATTTAGATTTTTCATTTTTCATTTTGGTCCATTCCTAAGATAACTATGGCAGATTGTCAATTTTGGTCCATGAATGTGCAAAACATGGTTTTTGATGCATTTTTGACACGTTTAAGCCCCGTTAATCCCATTTCAAGGCTCTAAAATAAATTTAAAGTATAGGGAACATGAAACATGCTCAAAAATATCTCGGATGTCGGTTCGTTTGGTCGTACGGTTGCGTTGTTCGGTTAATTACGACGAAACACGAACGAATGCGAAAAACGATCCAAATTACGCGACGAACGGAATTTTATCATGCCAATCACTAAAATAAAATATTTTAATGATTACATAAAGTTTTGGATGTTCGGATGTATTCAGAACGTAAGATATGCGTGAAAATGCAAACTTATGCACTTTTTGACGCTTTTAGTCCCTGAATGACCAAAAAGTTTATTTTAGCACACCGAACCCCTCAAAGCCTTATTTCTAAGATATGTAAAGGATATTTAGGGTATGTTTAACTTATGTTCATGTTCCAGAATGTTTGTTAAAGTACAAATTGGCATACTTTCACAGTTTGTCGAAATTAGTCCCTGTAAGCGAATAAACTTGATTTCGCCACACCAAAACCTCCAAAACTTATTTCTAAGTTATGTAAAGGTTATTTAAGATATGTTAAGCCTATTTCACTATTACGGAGTGTTCGTTGTATTAAACTGGTTATATTTACGCATCAGTGCGCGTATAACCTTCCAGAAAGCGATTTAAAGCTTGAAATCGAAAAAGAATTGATATGTGCAAAAGATACACATATTTATACAAATCCCAAGTATGAAATACAATATTTCATTGGTTTGATATTTGTTTGATGGTCACAGAGGCATAGGTGTCACAGTTATGACATTTGGTGTGTTTAATCGGGACAATAATACATTCATTAACATTGATCACGCCGCTCGGTAGTATGTAATGGTACCATAGGACTTGACAAATTACGTTTCTGACTTCCTAGGTTTGTTTGGAAGTTGGGAATGACAGAATCCGATATGCATAACTTAGATAAACCTTTAATTTGTTTAAGGGTTTGTCTCCACAGTCGCAAGGCTTGAATGTATGCGATTAACATTACTGCATAAATGTTTGTAATCATAAGGCATTGTTTTCTGCAAAACATAACATTTGATTTAAACTTAGGTTTAGTCAAAAACTTTGTTTTGTACATTTTCCTATGGGGTTGAGTAATTACTAGTTATTCACCATACATGACTTTTGTTTTCACATTGACATTATCACATAGTTTGAGAAAATACTTTCTACTTGCTATGCATTACATTTGGTTATACATGATACATTTCACACATGACATTGAACATGGTTTACACATAAACATTTTGACATTTAATAAGACATGTTGGTTGGTTATTGATAAGTGACTTATGTAACAGGGCTATGTGTTATATGATAAAAGCATGGTGGATACGCCGCTGGTACTTCTTATATATAAGTGTTTTTATTGTATTATACATTGTTGCGTTATCTAAACCACTTTGACAAGACATGAAACATTTTATAGAAGAACACGACATGGTTTTACAAATTACATATTTTATACAAAATCACTCTTACTTGGTTATTCATTTAACCATGCATTATCCTTTATTTATTATTTGATTTTCAAATGATTTTATAAAAGAAAACATTTTACAAGGTTCATGACTACATTTTTTTATTAAACTCTTCTTTTATTTACAAGTCATGAATCCTGCATAAACAAAACCTATGTATCTCACAGGCTTTTTTATGCTGACGTACCTATTTTCACATGTGTTTCAGGTGCTAATGCATGATGATGTTTGTGCTACACTTAGGCGAACTTGGGCCTTAGTGACTTAAAAGACAGTTATTATGTTATGTTTTGTTTGAACTCTAAGACAATGTAAACTTAAATCTTAAAAATACAAAACTTTAATTACCATGGTTGTTGAAACAATAATTCTGTCGCATCACTCCCCGACGTTTCTGCCAGGGTTTGTTGTTTTACGCAGTCGGGGTGTGACAGAGTCGTTCACCAAATTGGGGGTTTCACGCCTATTTCACCAAAGGTTATAGACTAGGTCAAAGTATTACTAATAACCTAATTCCCTATAACCATTGGCTCTGATACCATCTTTTCTGTCACACCCCGACCACGTGGAACAACCAAACGTAGCGGAAACGTCGGGGAGTGTTGTAATAGAATTAATTGTTTCAAATCCATGGCTATTAAAGTTTCGTTTTATTAATCAAACATGAGAGTTTACATTGTTTTAAACAAGAAACAAAGAGTACATAACATAAATTAACTAGTTCTTGTCTCGTTTTAAGTCACTAAGGCACAGGTCCGCCTAAGTATTTCTTGATAAGTCCTATGCATCGTCTCCTGAAAACACATGTGAAAATAGGTACGTCAGCATAAAAATGCCTGTGAGATACATAGGTTTTGTGAAAACAGAATTCATGACTTATGTTTGAGAAAATGTTTAGTCATGAACCTTGTAATTTGCTTTGTCTTGTAAATCATTTGAAAAACGATAAGATCAAAAGATATGTATAATAAGAGAATAATGTATGGTTAAATGAATAACCATATAAAATGAGTTTGTATAAGATAAGTTGTTTGTAAATCAATGTCTTGTGAAAAGTATGTTATTTGTATAAAATGTTATATGTCTCAAACTGAAATGATTCAAATAACGCTACAATATGTGATACCATACAAACACTAATATATAGGAAGTACCAGCGGCGTATCCACCATGCTTGTATCATATTACACACGCCTCGTTACTTAATCACTCACTCAAACCAAACTACCAAAGTAAAATGTTCAAGTCTAATGTAAATCATGTAATGTGTATCCAAAATGTAAGCATGTAATGAATAACAAATGTACTAAGTATGATGAACAATGCAACGAATGGACATACATAGCAGGTGAACTGTACTAAGTATGCAACAATAGACATACATAGCATGTGACGTGAAACAACTGTACTAAATATGCACACAATGGCATGCATAGCATGAAATGTAATGTAAATGTAACACCTGTGCCTCCACGGCCATCAAAAAAATACCGAACCAATGAAATATAATATTTCATATTTGGAATTTGTAAAAATATGTGTATCATTTGCACATATCAATTTTTTTGATCAATTCCAAACTCTAATTCGCTTTCTGGAAGGTTATACGCACACCGATGCGTACATATAACCAGTTTAATGCAACGAACACTCTGGAATAGTGAAATAGGCTTAACATACCTTAAATAACCTTTACATAACTTAGAAATAAGTTTTGAAGGCTTTGGTATGGCAAAATCAAGTTAAATCGCTTACAGGGACTAAAGTTGACAAACTGCGAAAGTATGCCAATTTGAACTGTAACGGACATTCCGGAACATGACCATAAGTTAAACATACCATAAATATCCTTTACATAGCTTATAAATAGGCTTTGAGGTGTTCGGTGTGCTAAAATAAACTTTTGGGTCATTCAGGGACTAAAAGTGTCAAAAAGTGCACAAGTTTGCATTTTCGCGCATAACTTACGTTCTGAATACATCCGGACATCCAAAAATTTATGTAAGCATGACTATGTTATGCTTTAGTGTTTGGCTTGTCAAAAATCCATTCGTCGCGTCATTTGGATCGTTTTTCGCGCTTATGCGCATTCCGTCGTAATTAAGCGAACATCGCGTTCGTACGACCAAACGAACCAACACCCGGCATATTTTTGAGCATGTTTCATGTCCACAATGTTTAGGCAACATTTTAGGGCCTTAAAGTTGGCTTTACGGGCCTTAGAAGTGTCGGAAATGGCCTTAAACACGTGCAGGGACTGAAACTGTCATTTCTGAAACTTATGTCTGATCTGTGACTGCTAGGCGGCCCGCCTCAGGATCCTTACATCCTCAGGCGGCCCGTGAGGCCCCTTCTGACCAGATTAATCGAATCTAACA